>JAIPRL010000209.1:152500-156398 GCA_025469235.1 Pemphigus obesinymphae
TTTTCGATAATTTATTAGTTTACCAAATATAATTGCATATAATTGCAAAAGCAATATATTCTGAACTTTGTCGTGTTTTACATGTGTTATCATTTGTTTTGTATAATTGTATCAGAGTGTATTATTATATTATATAGTTATGTCATATTATTCAAAATTAAGATACTTTAGACAGCAGGTTAATGGAAATTTTAAAAGTCTATAATATAATGGTAGCTTTTAAACTAAAATAAAATAAAATATGATGGTAATTTTTCAATAATTGTGTACAATAAAAAATTAATTTTTTACGTTGACCATATAAAAAAAATGAATTATTATTATAAAATTATATACAGTTATGAACAATTTTATCAAGATGATTTTTACATTAGAATGTAAATATAACAAATACATTACACATACAATATACACACTTAGATCATATAATTATTTATGTATGAATGAACTAGGTACATATTACAATACGTATGGTATATACTATATAGTATGTTTTAGCAGCACATTTTAAAAATTCTACAATTTGTTACAAAATGAATTACATAATATTCAACTAATTGCAATATCATTCATAATAACACGAAATGAAAATAAATATTTTGTTAGAAAAATAAAACTTGTAAGTAAACACACTTCTCACCTGAAGCTAGCTAAACATATTTTTAAATCCCTAATCACTCCACGGTATATTATTATGTATAATTGATAAATTTTAACCTGAATTTTGATCATTTAAAGAACCAGTTCGTACCAGTGTTAACCGGAACCAAAATTTTCAAAATGTTTACGAACCAGAACCTATAAAGTCGTTAAGGTTTCAGTCTCTGCTCAATATACCTATAGTATATATAGTATATAGTAGTATATACCTATACTATAATAGGATTACTGTATACATTTATAAGCCAGTAGTGTTAGTAAAGTAAATAACATTAGTTTTTAGATACCAAATGGTCAAAAGTACGATCGATCACTATTGAACGAGGGTTAAACTATGTTATAAATTTATTGTTTCGACGAAATCGCGTTTTTTTAATCGACATTTAGACGGTTAACGATAGGTAATAAATTGAACATTCTGTATCCGGTAAAAAAAAAAAATAATAATAATAATAATCGACCCTTTCCAAAACCCTATATATACGCACAATACGTTTTTATTTGGTTTGTATATTGTGTTCACCATCGCTTGTGCATGTTGAAAATGCGATGACAGCTGGTCTCACCAATAATAATTAATGTGATGCATTTTAGACGGAACAATCGATAACCATCAGTTTATATTATTATATATAGAATTATATATTTAAATTAAGAGTGGAGAATCTAATTAAGAAAAACCGGTTATTACACTATAATTTAAATGCCGAAACCGGAAACTGAAATTAAATTTATTTAAAGAACTTCTAATTTCTAAAGGAATCCGAACACTTATTGACTCTCTTATTAATATTATAATTTAATATCTTTCTTTGATTTAAGTACACAACGAGTAATTTTGATCATTGTTTTATTAAAATTATTCACTACGTGTTATGATAAATTGAATTGAAAACGGGATATTTTTTTTTTTTTTTAATTCATTAAGTAATTTAATTTAGAATTCGGTAAAAAAAATCATTTGGTTAAACAATTATTCAGAGTTGAAAATATATTAATAAATATAACATTTACTTAAATAATATTTTACTCTTCGCCATTAATATTAAACGGATTTCTTTGTATATTTACATAATATATTATATGTTTAATACTGAATAATCTGCATATAAAGAATATTTAACAGCTGTGAGTGTGGTATAAAAATAACAATTAAACTAAAATGTCGAAATAAAATATATTATTAAAAAAATATAAAATAAAAGAGTATTTTTTTTCTTCCAAGCGTACATATATAAAATACCTGTACCTATATCACAATATGGTATATACTGGAATATATAAAAGTAAATACCTTCAAATAATTCTACGTTTATAATAATGCATGATTTTACTAACCTATATACCTAATTCTTAATTTTCTCCTTCGCCATCTCTCCCAACTTTTTAAGGTCGGTATATAATACGAGCAAATATTACAAATACAGCAGACGACCCAAAAACCATACTCATGTCTCTAATCCAATCATTCCTGAAACTCCTTTCCCCTCAACATGAATAATCTCAAAATCTTGCAATGGAACTCCAACGGTATCACCAATAAAATAAACGAACTCCAATCCTTCGCATCCCACAATAATATTGATATAATCCTCCTCTGCGAAACCAAACTCTCACCTTCATCTAACCTCAAAATTAGGAACTTTCATACTTATAGGAACGACCTCCTCCCTAAACGTGGTTCGCCGGCACATGGTGGTACAGCTATACTAGTTCACCGCAAAGTTGTACACCAACCGGTAAACTAAAACACTTCCATCCAATCATCATCAGTTAAAGTTCGACTAGAAAACGACGAAGTACTCGTTATCTCTGTATATAAACCTTCCAATTCTACATTAACAGTCAGCGACCTAGACATTCTTACCCGCAGCGCTGACTGGTTCATCTCCGCAGGCGATTACAATGCTAAACACCAAATGTGGTATAGTAGGACTATAAACCCGGCTGGCTTCACTCTATTTGACCATAATTCAATCAACGACTACTCTGTTATAGGTCCTGACATTCTCGACATAGCATTGGTCAAACTAACCAATAATGTCCGAGTAACTAATATTAACAACCTATCATCTGACCATAACCCAGTTCTTTATGAAATCTCCAGCTCCCTAATATCATCAGCTCCGCCAACCACCAGCAAATTCGTTAACCGGAAAAAATTTTCAAATAGTTTCCACGAACACTCGGACTCCCTCAACCCAAACATATTGACACCTCAAAACATAGACTTAGTCATCAATAAATTTTCTTCAGCCATTCAATCAAACATCAATAAAAGTTATTTCCCTCACAATAGGAAGAGTGACAAAAGTAACTTACCACCCGAAATTCGTGACGAAATCAACATTAAAAATCGCCTCCGTCGCGAATGGCAAGCCACCCGTGACCCACGCACGAAAACTTCTCTAAATTCGAAGATCTCGATGATCAGGCTCGTGCTCCAAACGCATAAACAGGACCAATGGGACGAGTTCGTAGATTCCCTCGACGCATGGGACAACAGAATTTACAAACTAAATAAATGTCTTCTGAAAAAAAACCAGCCACCCACCCACTATCTTCGCCCAACGGACTGGTTTACAGTGCCGAGGACAAATCTGAAATCCTTGCCGACTCCCTCGAACAGCAATGCTCCCTAAACCCAGGCCCCGACATCCCAAAAGTTACTTAGTTCATCCATTCGCTAAACACAACAAACACAACCCACTCCCAAATGTACATCTCCCCGGGTGCCGTTCAGAAAATCATCAGTAAACTGGCCAACAAAAAAGCCCCAGGCCTAGACGGAATAACTAACGCAGCGCTCAAATTCCTACCCAAAAAGATGATCCTAACTCTCACCAACATTCTAAACGGCTGCCTTAGGTCTTGCTACTTCCCCTCTGCTTGGAAAACAGCCACAATAATTCCGATCCCAAAACCGGGTAAAAATCACGGCCAACCAGGGAACTATAGGCCCATCGCCCTCCTTTCCTCCCTCTCGAAGGTGTACGAACGTATAATACTGCAAAAACTCCAAGATCATACCCACAGGAAAATCAGAGCAGAACAATTCGCCTTTCATCAAGGACATTCGACAACGCTCCAACTAACCAAAATAATAGATACCTTAAGTATAAACCTCAGTCATAAAATTCAAACCGCAGCGATCTTCGTCGATATCGCCAAGGCTTTCGATTCAGTTTGGCACGACGCACTTCTATATAAAATGTCCACCATAAACATCCCGACTTCA
>JAIPRL010000209.1:156498-178382 GCA_025469235.1 Pemphigus obesinymphae
ATTCCTGGACCCACCAATCCTAAACCCCTACTGCGATAAACAATCTAAAAGCAAATCCATAAACCAGCAAAGGCACCTAGCCTGGAATGGTGAATAGGCCCCCTAAGGGCTCCCCGTCTTAGCAAAGCTTAGCAAAGCAAATACAGATATTTTATGCATATAATGAAAACAATTTCTTTAATTTTAAATGTTCTATGGTAGTATTCGGAAGATAAAATAAGGATTAACTCGTTCTCGATTGCTGTATCATTGCCAAAATTATTTTTGATTAAAAATCATATTGTAGTTATATTTTTACTGTAGAAGGAAATATTTTGACATCTAAAACTGCACATATTGACGTCGGATGAAAAATAATAATAACACGCGATTTTTGACGCCCGTGTTGTTAGCCACCCACCGCTTGCAAATAAAATGAATCATGTGTTAATATTTTACAATTCATTTTCAAGAATATTCAAAAATTTTAAAGTTTACTAAAGCTTACTATGGTTTTAGACTTTGGTAAGATAATAATGTACGGTTAGAGTAACAAATTATATAGTTGCAAGTTAGTCAGTTGGGTCAACTTTTAAGTTTAATTGAGATACTTAAAATTAATAAATTGAATTATCAACAGTTCTGTGGTAAATGTAAATTAATATTAACTTAGAAGTTAAATTTATACCTACTATAGGTAATTAATACCTAAATATAATATTGTGAATTCAATCAGTTTTGTGAAACCACCAAATAACATTAAATATAGTAAACAAATAAATAGATCGTAAACCATTTATATTACGTAGGTATAATAATTGAGGCATATTATTAGAATGGTAAACTATAAAGTATATACCTACCTAGCTATGACTAGAAATATACCTATTACTATTGAAATATTAATTATAGTAATTGTTTGTTGTTACAATTATCATTTATCTCAAGTTTTACAATTAAAAATATTATTATCTATCAGGCAAGGTAATTTTAAGAAAAATGAACGTGTAAACAATTATTTAAATACAATTTAAAAATAATTTATGAGTGGTCCTATGTTAGTTCCATTTCTTATTGTGGTTTAACACGATATTTCTTCGAAGTACGTTTACAACAAACAAACCAAAAAGTATTTAAACATTTTTAAATACAAATTTTAGGTTAAGTACGAATATATATATATATATATAATTTTGTTATACAAGATAGATTATTTCAAAGCATTTATTACATTAGGTACAATGTACATATATGAATAATAATATAATATATCTAATATAATGTTACTATGTGTCTATGTACAATACAATATAATAAAATATCCAATTAATCCGTAATTTTAAATTATTACAATAAGAATGAAATGCACAAATATCGGCACATAAGGATGATACAAAATTAAATAAATTCATTAGTCACTAATAATTTTATATATGAATCATAGTCGTAGCTAATAGCTTCAAGCCAATTTTGAAGTTTTAGGTCATTATTCAACTTTATAACTTTAAAAAAAGCTCATAGTGACATGCAAATTCTAAAATTGAACTTTCAAATTCTTGCAAATTAAAAGTTATCGTTTGGTACCAATTTCGAAGGTATTTAAAAACATGGGTGGGTTACGTGAAGTTGGTCCAACTTTTGTTTTTGGGATTTTGAGAAGAAAATATTGACTTGATAATTCTTGCAAATGACTTGAAAATTATTAACACATGATTCATTTTATATGCAAGTAGTGGGTGGGTCAACTTCACGGACATCGATTTTCGTATATACGTATAGTTATGACCACAAACGGTCGACCGGAACTCCGAAAGGAACAGGGGTAAAGCGCATGTGATTTAGGAAACGGATTTTTTCGATTTTTTCCCCGGTTATACAAAACCTTTAAACTACGGAAATAAAAAAAAATTGTTTATATACCTACTTTCATATCGAATATCCCCTTTTTATTCGTTTTGCCTTTTTTTTTTTTTAGCTCCAAGCTTTTCCATTGAATATTCTTTCTAGCTGGTCCCCTCCACATGACGTGCAGTTGTCTTCTTTTTTCCGATCATTACATGTAGCACTACATTCTGGTAGTAAATTGCATCTAGTTGATACTTTAGAGAAGTCATTTTTTCGATAAATGCGTAAAAAAAAACCATAAAAAAATTAACATAAAAATCGGTAACACGATTGTGATTAAATTCTTGAATTCTTCATTACTCCAAAAATATTGACGCTAATGGCATTAAAATTTCACTACAAACAAATATTCGAAATTATTTACCTATTTATAGAAATATTCTAATTTGAGACATTATTCATAATGGGCTTAATTTTAGTTTTTAAGACATTAAAATTTAATACAGTGTTAAAAGTACATGATTCTAGCTACACACAAAAAATTTTAAAAATCGGTACTCACAATATTTTTTAACAACCATTTCAATTTTTTTTTTATTACCTATTTAATTTTTTCAACATTTTGATATGAAATGTGTTCGAATTTTGAGGAAATAATGAATCTATAAACTTAAAGTTTTCACCATATACGCACATTAGCACATTATAAAAGAAAAAACATTTTGAACATACTTTAAAACTGTTTTGAAAATTTATCTCATATATTATGTTCGGTTTGAAGCGAAAACAACCAATTTTTCGAGGATCCCTTAAGGCTGCCTGGAATATATATATATATATATATGTATCAGGCGATCGATTCATATGTGCAGTCGTCTTCAACGATGTAAGCCACTCGGCTAATAATTCAGGATCACTCGATTCATCATCAAACATCGGTATTATGATATTTGACAGATCTAATAATATGCTACTCGTCGAGTCAATTCCAGATGCCTTCTTAGCGATTTGAGACAAAACATTACTTAGTTGTTCATCACGTAGTCGATTTTGCTCAATCGTGAGTCGCATCAACTCATATACACCGGTTTCCGAAGATTTATCCATTTTCATATAATCTTGCACACAAAGTAAAAAAAAACCCCCCGGTCAGTAGGGGTTGGAGCACTTCGCTCGTTGAGTAGGATACATGGTGGATATATTGAATTTGAATGCAATGATAAATCATTTCTTTCTAAAACAAAACGATTCTGAGCGAAGGTTCGGTGGATATACTTGACAATTACTGCAGATTATATTAATATAATATTATATAATACAATAAAAAAAAAAGTGCAAAAAATTATTTAGAAGCAAAGGGATTCAAAACCTAAGCCCTAGACAATAATGTAAGACAATACATTCAGCTCCCGCTAGACTACGTAGACCACTGTAGTAAAATATAAAAAAACGAATTGATAAAATCGTTAAATTTCAATTTCGTATGACTTTAAAACCAAGTACGATCGCCTAATTCTGATTGCACTATTATTTTATTTTATTTTTTTTTTTAATAAAAAATGCTAAAAATTGAATTTTTCTGTAAAGTATACTTACTATACCTATTACTAATACCTATTAGTAATACAAGTAAGCAATATTTAATATGGCACATTCAATAAATAAAAATAATCAGCAAGTTCGCTACTCTGGCCACGCCGTACGGTGACTGGCAGACGACTCTGTACAAAAATGAATTCCTACCTATATCTATAAAATTTATCATGACCACCAATCTAGTACATAATATCTTAACCTAAGAAATATTGATAACAATAACGTAACTAAATAATTTATAATGCCTATTACATTGTTATGCATACATATATATTTGTATCGTTGAAAATCATTCATGTGATTAATTTAGCCATTTATCACTAAATTGTTTATTTCTATAAGTTATATTTTATACGAATAATATAAATATATAAAATAAAATTTGACTTATACAATTATATAATTTATTAGGTATTTTATCATCCAGTTAAATTCGCTTAAAATAATAAAATATAATAAAAAACATCTACTAGCTCCCGCACTCCGCTCAGAATAAAATAATATAGGTATTTTATTAAACCATTATGAGTTATTTGTATATATAATGAGGATGCCACACACTAGATATTTAAGAAGCTTTACAGGAATGACAAGCTATTAAATGAGACATTTTTTTTTTTTTAAAAAACAATGAAGTCATACTAAATAAATAATTTATAAGTGGTCCCATTTCAGTATAACTTCTTTTTACTTCTAAAATTATTTTACAAGAGTTAGAACACAGCTATTAGTAAGTAAGTGAACCGAATAGGGAGATTCATACAATTTTAATTTTATCATTCAATATTGTATGCACAACACACCTTTTACTAACATTTACTTTATTAAATGGCTATAGATACCTAACTTTTTTTGTTAATTAATAATAAAACACCTATGAGGTCATCTCTAAAATGTTATCTTTTATGTTTTATCTTTAAATTTTAAAACCAATCTAATAGATTTTTCCGTCTGTTTTTCGTTCACACGTTTTTTTTATCACTGAAAATCATTGGTCCTCTTAAATATAAATCATGATATTTGTATAATATTGTACTTTGTTTGATTTTTCAAAAGATTAGTGTTATCAAGGTGGAAATTTTGTTTTAAGCAAATGAACTCCCCATTTTATAGAACAATATGCCTTTAAATAAAATATCTCTTTATATAGTGACGAAGAATAACAAAATTGATTTTTGTACGTGCCGCGAATCCCGTACTTGTGATTTTTATAGCTTCAATCATTTTTGACACGTATTACATGTACCCTTATCATACACTTATATATGGCTATAAAGATATATTTTGGGGTACGTTTACGATATTTAGACACCCTCCATTCTAGCAAAAAAAAAAAAAAAAAAATTGCATACATTAAAAGAAATAATTGGTTTTGAAAATTATAAATAATGATTTTTACTATAAAAGTATTTTGTTTTTTCTATTCCTCAATATAAGGACCAAATATTTTTTCAATGACTTTATACTATTTATACTATCTAGAATCTAGATTACATATTATTAATAATATAAAAAAAAAATCCGGTCAGTAGGTGGTAGAAGCACTTCACTCAATGGGTAATATATGATACTACTAGTGGATATATTGAATTTGAAAGCAAAGATAAATCATTTTTTTTGATAACACAATTCTGAGTGGAACTTTGGTTTATATAACATGATTACTTTTAGCATTTATATGGTTTTATACAACGTCAGTATACAATATATTTGTGGTATAGTAAATATAGTTGTTATAAATTTCAAGTTTCCTTCATTTTAAATTTTAAATTTCTAATAATTTTCAGTCTTTCTTTGGTAATAACCTATAAATATTATATATAATCTAGATATTCGGTAACCATTATTAGTTTATTTGTTATTTTCTAGTTTATAACAATTTTTTGTGTTATTTACCTATAAAATATAAGTTTTCATTTCACTTGTTAAAACTACTTACAGAATCAAAAAATGACCTGTATAAAATACCAATTAGAACGAATTTCCTATCAAAAACTTCTACACCATGAAACTCTTACTTTACTCCTTCTACACCAAAAAAAATGTTATACATAGGTAATAGTTATGTATATAAAAATAAAATAAAAACACACATCATTATAAAACCAATACATTTATCGCTACATTCAAAATTTAAAACAAATTATATTTAATAATAATAATATTATATTACCTATATTATATTTAGTAGCTATGCTTATCGTAGTTATCAAGAACCATCTTCGACACGCATCTTCAACATGTGAATGTGCAAACCTGAGCATATTAGAGTTTGGGAAATAAGAAGATATTGTAAAACTATTGATTTCATAATAACTATATTATAATATTAAATTTTATACCTTACGTATATGTTACGTTTTAAAGAAGGTTCACGCTCACATAAAATAAACAAAATCGGGTCTCTCTTTAATTATCGAAATAGGCTACTAATCAATGATTTGTCGTATCTCGGATTTTCTGAGCATATCTGAGCGGTCTTAATATCCACTTCTTGTATTTATTATTTGGAAGAGTGTTTTTAAGGTTTCAATACATTCATTTACACTTTTTTCACTTATCCAATATGAAATTGATACCAAACTCAGATAACGTTCCCAACTGTTATCTGTTATGTTTTTACCGATTATTAGTTAGAATTTATAATTATAGATTAACTACTGACAATATAAACAAAAATAATAAATATTCATTATTATTTATTATGAAAAATGTCCATATATTGAACTTTTTCATACTAACACCAGTATGATAACTAACTATATATATATAAAACTTAGGTAAGTAACATTAAGTATATAGAACCTTATTTTTATGTACTAACAACATTATTGGTATGATTTCGGTTCTATTTCCCTAACAGCACAAAGTACCTTCCGGGACGGGAGATGTCAACCGAAAACGGTAACGGCCCATTTGGTTCCCGGCGATAGACTAGACGATGTGTAGAGACATAGACCTAAGTAGACCGTGTTCAATATCGAGTTATTTTTTTTCAATAATTTAATTGAAAAAAAAACTTGCAGGCTGACATTTTATTTTTATTGTATTCTTAATTTCTATTTTTTGACTACCTTCCCGGACCGTGTAGTTTTTTCTTTCTTTTTTTGCTAGAAATCTTGCAACAATTCTTAATTCCGGCGACTGGATTCGAACCTTTGATCATTGATTACTTAACAATTTTTGTACTCGCGCTTAACCGACCGATCTATGCTTCAGTGATATAAACGTAGTCGGAATTGTGGGTACATAAATGCTCGAGTAATGGTATACGATTACAGGCACGGCAAAGAAGGGTAAATTTTTTGAATCGCCACAGCGCTTTCAATAATAACCAAAACTGGCTCGGACCGGTGGCAAAATGTGTTGTAAACTTAGGTATATAACATACTAAAAGTCACTTTTTTGGATAGTCCGAAATCGAATTTTGGATTAATCATAACTCAAGGGAAAGTGGGCTTAGCGCCTTGCTGTTTTGTCTTCTTAAAGTCCCTGTACATTGGTGTTCATTAGGGGAGTAGAAGAGGGACATAGCCACTTCTAGAGAATACCATAAAAAGTGAATTTTAGAATGTTATATATATTATTATATATAGGTGTGTATAACACACTTTGACATCAGTCCGAATCCGACCCTGTGGACACCCATGCCCATATCTTCTTCCACAGCTAGTTTTGCCAAAAAGGTCGAATGTAAGTTTCAAATTATTATTTTCAACTCATAATACCTATGTAGCTTCCGAGATGTGCTAAAAAAAATAAGGCCTGAGAAGTGTCAAAAAAGTACCTACCGGGAACTGCCTATACGACCTGAATAATTAGCAAATCAATTTATTGGACTCTCGCGGGCCACTCCCGGGAAGGTCTAAATAATTCAGAAATGGCTTGCCAAGACCGAAACACGCACTTAACGGGCGGCGCCCGGGACGGTCTGTGCTGTTAGAATTAATGCAAATATAATTAATTAATTTCTAAATTTTCGTTAAATAGTACCTTTTTATTCTGTGTAACTCATTCAATAATGCACTCAAATACTCTATTTTTAGATAGATAAATGCTCTTTTATTTTTTTTTCAGTAATTTATATATATATATAAAAAAACGATTTTGAAAAAGTTCAATTTAGAACCTTTCTATACTTCCTTTCCGATTAATACAACCATCGATAAAATAATAAGACTTATTGGATTAAATATAAAACAAACAATAAATATAATAGATGACTATTTGTATACAGAAGATATGTACATAATTTTTCTTTATTCCCCCCATTTTTAGAAAAAAAAAAATAGAATTATACGTAGATTATGTTATAGCTGTAGTGGTTTTACTAATAAAGAGATTATGACTTAAAGTCTATAATATCGTTTCTTGGTACCTACATTACATCTGTGAATGTTGTTCAGTTATTTAGTCATATTTTAACTTTGATCATCACCCTAATTTTTTAAATAGACCGTATTTTCGCTTTTACTCATAAATCCAGTACAATAACTTAATTTTATTTGTAATTTCAAGTCGCAAATGTATGCCCATAACATTTCCTGCAATCGATTATTTAAATCAGTTAAGTAACGAAGTTAAAAACTATCCGTTTATTTCAACTAATTTCTACTCATTTAAAATATTTTATAATTTATTGTGTTATAGATAAATTAACAGTTAAAAAATAAAATACAATAAATATTGTTTTATTATAAATTTGAATTAAAAAAATTAAATTGTTTTATTATATATATATATACACGTTACACACGTGTGTATCGATCTTTAGGAATTCGTTGCGGTCGGAAACGGTTTGTCGTATAAGTGCGTGCCGTATTATGGCGTTCAAAATAATAAACTCGGATATCGACAAAAGGAAATTGAAATTTTTAAGTATCGAAATGCGTATGTATTCCTGTAGAATTATATCGATTAAAAGAAAAATATATATCAATATTATCCCTGGTCGGCATACTTTTGAAATCGTAATATGATCGTCTTGCGAATGCTATAATAATGTACGATGTTGAAATAACATAAAAATAAAATAAAGTATCCATAAAAGTGGTCTATAAATATAAATATCATACCACTGCTGTATCTTTAATCTTTAATGAAATCTTTAATCTCGTAAATCACCTCTCCCTCAATATACCTTATATAAACGCGCAGCTTAACAAATATAATTATTATAGATCACACAAAAGATCTATAATTTGTATATTTTAACGGTAAATTATAAAATAATAATTTTGAATTCTGAGTGAAGCGAAGAATGTATTTAACATTAAGAATTTGCTCCGACCGATGCTACTAGATCGTATATAATTCAAGTTGATGAATTTAAATGTGTTTTTATTTTTTAAATCAGTGAAATTCCCAAACTATTTTAAGCTGTAAAGTTTTGTAAAATTAAAAAATGTCAGTGGCGTAAAATTAAACAAAAACCATTAGAAAAACATTCATGACACGCACATCATTCAAGTTTCTAAAAAAGCCCTTGAAATTGTTACAGCCAAACCGGCTAAATTATAAACATATAATTTTACAAAAAATGTATTATGTTTGTGTTCTCTCAAAATTCGAAAAACTTTTTTTACAAAAAAAAACACTAACGAACTTTTTAGTAGGTACTTAGAAGTTGGTAACGATTTTAAAAATCATATACAATTATTGGACACTTTCGAAAGAACACTAATAAAGACTAAAGTTCTATAATATTATGATACGCGTAATCGAATTATTGGATATAAAATTGTAATTTTTTTTAATGACAACTAAGGTTGTACACCAAATATGTATTTTAGTACCATATTAATGCGATAACAATTTTTAAAATGGATTTTTCTAATTTTGGGCTATTTATATAATTATATTAAGTTTTTTAAGTTGTTAGACATGAAAATTTAATAGAGTTAATCGAACGTTACTCTAAGTATACTAAGTATAGTGTTTTTGGTTTCTTCATATAAACATACACTGGATTGTTAAATATCGAGTATAATATATTTGATTTAAAATTACCCACCACCAGTAGCCTACTTAACAAGTAAACTACTTCTCTGACTGTCTTTTTTTTTTTAGTATGTATGCATGTTTTTGGGTAGAAGGAATTGTGTAGGAGTTTTCGAGTCTGATAAATTTATTCTAGTTTGTACTTTAAAAAGGTTATTTTTCGATTTTCCCATTATTTTCTTTTTATGTAAAGAAAAACTATCAAAATTTTCTAAAAATTCTTATGAATTGGAAAGTTATATTATCAGAAACTTGAAATGTACACCAAATATTTACTATAGATTTATATTAACTTTTCAGTAATTTTTATAAAATTTAGAAATTTAATTATTTTGCTTATGTATAATGCATATTAATACACTTTTTTGGGTTACAAATTTATTATAGTTAATATTTTTAAAAGGTTAATTTGCAATTTACTCGGATGTTTTCTTAAGCGTAAGGATAAACTATCAAAAATAACGGTAAATTGTTATCAATCAGAAAATAATAATACACAGAGTTTCGCTCAGAATAGTTTTATCGAAAAAAGTTATTTATCATTGCTCTTAAATTTAACACATTCACACCATTATACGTGGTAAATATTACGCGTAAATTATTCACCACAGACAGACGACACATCTTAGCGTATCGGTCAAGTGTTCCAAATGATTAAAAATGAAACAGATGTTAAATGATAAGTGGTCAAACAAAGGTTTTACCATTGTAACATTACAACATCATTATATTAATCATTATAATAGTACATTTTTGTGGAAATAACGAATTGTTGGGAAAACTTTTAGAAGAATAGTACATTTATTAAACAAATTTAGTATCAGATCCAGCACGTACACAATTTAGCCCCAAACATAAGAATGATACAAATATATAAACTACTTTAAGTTTGGTAAAATAAATATCTAACTGTTGAAAAATATAATTTTAAATAAAAGATACACTATCCTGTTCGAGGACCGAAGGAACGATGGACAAACTTTTTCATTTGAAGTTAAAATCGCAGCTATAGAACGAATACGTTATATGTATACTTTATATGTACTGAACTATAACTTATAATGAAATACTACCAGGATGATAGAGGAAACTTGTTTTTGGGTGAATGGCATGTGTAACATCTGTGATTAATTATATTCTTATCGATTAATCAATACCATGTTAACTTTAATATTCGATAATTTTATAAATATAAATAAATATTTATTTCAAAACATATTATATATAATCAATAATCATATAAGCAATATCAGAGTATTTCAATATTTACAGATTTTTATCGGTATTAGTATCAATGAAAAAAAGGATGAAAATTAATGATTTTTTTTTTTTTTAAACTATATTTATGCATATAAATAATAATTTACTTTATGTAGAATGTAAATATATAGATAAATTTCTCATTTTCCCAATATAATAAATATTTAACACATTTCTAATTTTACTTTTAAGCTATAACAGTGTATGTAAATTTGTATATGTTTTTTTTTTTTAATCGATATAAATATATTTAATTATAAAATCCAATTTAGTCATAAACGAATTCAAAAATTTAATTTGTATTTTTCATTTTAGGTAATTTAAAAATAAATATTTTTTACACATCTATGAAATCTGAGTACTTACAGATTTATTTTATCCCTTCTTGATTAACACATATGAAACATATTAAATGATAATCAACATAATTGTTTATATTCGACAACTTAAATAAGGAGTCGCTGCAGATTGTCCAATATCTTATATTGTAACAGCAAATTTCCAAAATGAAAAAATATTTTATCGAATTCATTTCAGTTGATTTTTCGGGATTTCAATATTACTAAAAATATAAATAATATGAACTATATTACTAAAAATAATTTTAAACGTTTCAATGAATAATTTTATTTTTAATACTTATCTAAAATTTGTTTTTTTTTTTATCACTTATCGGTGTTTTTTAATACATAACTCAATCGAATCTTAGCCCTAACAATATTATTATATTTATTATATTATAATTTACAATAAAATAAAAATTAGTATTCGTTATATTAGAGGTTGACCGGCGCATCGTATAGGCAATTCAAATACGTGGGTGTCATCAATAATAATAAACGTTGTATAATATTATTATTATTATTGCAGGCAACAATATTATTATTAATAACAATAAGTATTCATTTTGATCACAGCAGGTCGTACGATGGAATAGATGATTTGCATTGGAAAACCAATTAAAATACATGTATTTTTTTAGATTATCGTAACAAAATCGTACGTTTTTTTTACTACTTGTCGATTATTAGTATGTAATTAATTATTAAATATGATTTAATTTAAAAAAAAAGAAAACTATAAAACATTATACTACACGATAACGACTATAAAAAATTCTCATGATCCAAAATTAATAAGATAGATTTTGAGGGGAAGGTCCCTTAAATATTTTATAAAGGACGATCAAAATAATTTTGGAATTAAAATGCAAAACCGAAAAAAAATTTACATTTAAAATAACTTTTCTCCAAAAATAAGAATCTAATCCTAATCCAGTCATAGCAACTAAATTATAATGTTTTGTGTAATATAAATATATTTTTTAAAAGCACAAGTCAAATTTCTAATTCTTTTCGACTGTGATTTTTAAGGCATACTAAATCATTAAAGTTTTATTTGCACCTACTTAACCAACCGTTGATTGGATCACAAATTGTATAATACCTCTTTTGATAAATCTCACTAAATGAATCAAATTATGTAAGTTAAGTGTGTGTAAATTTAATGTTGTTTAAATTTAACCATTTTGGTTTCCGATCGAAATATTTCTAGATATTTAACTGATTGATTTCTACTAAACATTATTTCAAAATCATTATTAAAATTATTTGGAATACTTCATCAAAAATATTCCAAATATTTTTTCTTATTTATATATGTACTAAATTTCAATAATGGAAATATTATGTAGTAATTATTCTATGATAATTATTATTATTTAATTGAACATAAACGGTAAACAATGCGTGTTTGAAAGGTTCTATTTTTTTTTTTTTTTTTTAGTATTTGAAAGAAAAATTTTCATTGGAGAAACGAGTTGGAGCTTATTTTTTAATAAGACAATTATTATTTAGACATATATTTATACATATTATTGATCCCCCACCCCATTAAAAAATCAAATGTATAATTTTTTATTATTTATATTATTCCAAGTGAATTAAATGTCAAAATATAGTGTATAATATTTTTTAACTCGACTTTTTATCCGTCATTTTTGAGGACCATAACAAAAACTCCGGAGTACACAAACTCCATATTTAGTAGTTAAAGTAAACATATATTATGGTGTGGGTTGTAGTGATGGTATTATTCGTCGTTTTTATATTAAAAGATACTTTGCTTAAGTACCGGCAAAAATGTATACGTATTTTCGTAAATATTATGTCTGTTAAAGTGTTACACAGACAAATTATATCTGAATATTATGAAAAAATAGCACGAAAAGTGTTCACGAAATAAATACAAAAAAAAAAACGCTTCATTATACAATTTTGTACTTATACCATTAGCCCGACGATATATATATACGGTGTCTAGTGCTAAATATTTTAAAAATATGTATCACCCTTCCCTATCGGTAATTTCTGAAAATATAATATTATACAGTGTTTACATCTAGTAACGTTTTATACATATTACTCATTAGAACGTTTTAAATTGATGATGAAAGTCTATAATATTTACTCATTACAATGTAATGATAACAATATATATCCAGAGAACAAAGTATTAAGAATAGTTATAAAAAAAATTATCGTTATTTCGAGAATTTTTACAAATAATAACCTTTGGTAGTATTAACAATCATTTGATCCCATCATTCGATTTGATACCACAGTCGTAATTAATAACGCCTTTTAAAACCAATCATTAAATATATAAACCAATTATTAAATACATACATCTATATCATTTTTGAAATATTATCAATTGGTTCGAAAAAGAAAATAATTATAATTGGTTAATAATAATAAAATGAAAAAAACTCAATTCCACAATAATATGATTTACTTTTATTTGGTAAATATGTATTTCGATAACTATATTTTCATCTTCAGTACACAATAACGACTGATGGATACTATATAGATAACAGTCGTTATTGTGTACTGAAGATGATAACATAGTTATCAAAATACGTATTTACCAAATAAGTGTAAATCATATTTTTGTGTAATTGAGTTTTTTCGTTTTATAATAGGCGTGTTTTCGTGATTAACCAAATGTGATTTGGTTACTGAATTTTATAAACAATCAGTTTTGGTTACAATAATTTATAACCGATCAAATTGAATGGTCCTGTTTGATTATAGATAAGACAAAATAACATATCTGGTTAATCACGAAAATACGCCTAATTAAAAATCCACAAGTACTCAAATTATAAACGGTTAATAATAATTATTATTAAATATTTATATTTTGGTATTTTATTATTATATAAGGAGGGAGCTCTTGAAAGTAAAGGAATAAGGATTAGGATAAAACAGAGTATATAGAGTATGATTTTGTTGAAAGGTAACACAGAAGGAATAGGAAAAGACTAGAAATAAAGTTAAGTGGAGATTTAGTAGGAAAGGTTGAGAGGTTGAAGTATTTAGGGTCCGTTGTGCAGAAAGATGGGGATTTCGAAGAAGATATGAATCAAGGATTAAGTGTGGATGAATGAAGTGGAGAGAAGCGTCAGATATTTTATATGACATCCTATTGAGTTGATATGTAAATTTTATAAGACAGTGGTGAGATCTGCAATGATGTATGGAACAGAATATTGGGCAGTAGATAGGAATATAAGACAGAGAATGAGTACTTATAGCAAAGATGGGAATGTCAAAGTAGATGAGTGGAGTAACTAGAGAGGGCATTATAAGGAATGAGTATATAAAGGAGTATAGTGAAGAAGTATCTCCGATAGATGACCAAATGAGGGAGAATAGATTAAAATAACTCAGACATGTATTAAGGAAGGAAGAAACTGAAAGAGTAAGATTAATAAAGGAAATGTATGATGATGAAAAGAGGAAGATCGAAACAGAGGGGGGGGATGTGATGGCGAGTGATATGAAGAAAGTGGGGGTAAGTGAAGAAGATGTGGGAGTTAAGAGTTAATGTGGAAGTGTAGGACTAGGGTGGCCGATCCCAAATATTTGGGAGAAAATAATATATATCCATAAATTGTGTATGTTATATAGATTATAGTATACTTCATAATGATGTTTTTGTTTTTTTTTTTTTTGTTTTAGCAATATGGACCGGCTGACCATTCTATTTCGGCGGGTATTTTAGAAAAGGCCTACCCAGATCTGAAGATAACGTTCAACGAATGAAAATTTTTAAATAATGAAAAAGTATAATATTGTGGCAGAATATAATATTAATATAACATTATATAATAATAATCGATAAAAATTGTGTTTTTATTTTTAATTTACATTTTAAAATATTTTCGGTTTGTTGACATGATAATTGTCTAATTTATGGAGTTGTTGTCTCAAAATTTTTAATTTTTTAACTGATTTATAAAAGTTTTTAAAACGTATTTAAATTGCACATAGATAAAACAATTTGTTTTGTTTCATCATTCTCATATTTTTCTCCATCACGTCAATAAGTGGATTTCGATATAATTAGTGATTACGAAGACCTAAGTAGGTAATTTAATTTCTAGGACGAAGAATGCCGTTATTTTAATATACCTGATTCTACCGATGGTACTGATTTAACAACTGAGAAAATCCAAACATAATATCCCTAAAAGTACAAACTAAAACCAATTTGTTATAAAATGAATTCTTTGCTCCAAAACTTCTACTCGACTCCTTTACCTAAATGTAAACAGACATGTAAAACGCATAAAAAACACAGTTTAAGAAATAACAGAAATCCAAGGAGAGGATTGGGTAGAGTATAAAAGTATACGTAAAACAACAAAAGTGCAGTGAATAAAATTAAATTACAAAAATGTGATAAATTATATAAGAGAGAAAAAAGAAGCATGCAAGCTGGCTAAAGGATTCAGGGATTCTAAAAATGTATCAACAGATGAAAAAAATATTTTAAAGAACTATTAAATGAGAATTTTCGAGAGAGGCAGTAGATTAAGTTAAATGGAATTTAGGTATGGTGGATTTAATCCTTTGACTGCTGAATCAATTTTTAATTTTTAATAATTTTAAATTTCTCATTTAAAAATGCTTATTAAACATGCAAATTAAGGAAAAATAAATTTTATAAAAATAAATAAATTTTTGACCAAGTTATCCATTTTTTAGTTTTTGCGAACAAGTGGTTTCCAAATCTTGTGCATATCCATATAAATTGTACACAACAAAATATTTTTAAAAAAAAGTGTAAAAATCATATTGTCACAACTCACGATTATAAACATTACAGTTAAAATAACATCAATCTATTATTTTGCCGAGATGTAATATCATCATAACTGTTTTGGTAAACACTAGAAATGACAAAATACATATTTACTTGTAACGTCATTGGAATTGAACGAAATCGAATTTTTTTTTCCAATTGATTTGTAAGTTTCTTCTCTAGAGAGCGTTGCATATTTCATTTATGTAGCTATTACACCTGATTTTATAACAAAACAGAAGCGTAGTATACACGACAGTAGCATTCAAAAGGTCAAAGGAAAGAAAAAGTGTGAAGTGCGGTTAGAAAAATTAAGAAATCGGAGGAGGGATAGTGTATTAACAATATGTCTAGAAATTTAAAACGTTAACAAGTTATGTATTTTTAATTTTACTATCTCTAGTTGGTGAGTAATATTATTTTCTGATGTAAACCTAATCATTTTCCATTATTTTCGGTAGTTTTCCTTTTTTTTTTTTTTAAATTTTATTGTGAATTAGGTACCGCAATTTGTAAAAAATTTAATTTTATCACGTCAATATTATTTTACAGTAAATATTTGATGCATTTTTTAAAATTTTTGTCATTATATTATTCCTATTTATAACGATAATTTTGTGTAGGTATAGTTTTCATTTACGCTTAGGTGGGTGCATATCCTTTAAATTTCCTCTAAATACATTATTGTAAGACCAAGAGGTTATCGTCTCTCTGCTCATAATCTATAATTGACTAATACGTTTTCTCGTAATTTTTATTAAAGTTAAAAATTGTATTTATTTTTATAAAATTTTCACGGTATTTTAAATTGTATTATCTATATTTTTGCTATACAGTATACACACATTTGATGTTTGTGTAAAATTTCAAGATATTATTTTATATAGATTACATAACGTATGTTATATGATTAGAGAGTAGACTTTTACGTATTTAGACCCACCACCTGCAGTATACTACCCAATGAGCAAAGTGTCCGCATCCCCCGGTGAGGACATTACGAAACGTCACCATCGGCGCGCATTTACCATTTACACCCGTCCTCACTGCTTCTATTAAGATTCCGACCAAAACATCATCATAATATTATTGTGTAATCGCCCTTACTCACTCACTGAACAATATTATATTATTATAACGATATTAAATAAAAAGAAATGCGTTTGAATTTAACGATATAATAATTAAATATTATTTATTGACTTATTCTGTATTTTTGTATGGTATACCAATAATATTATTTACTGAGATACAATATTATATTTACATCTATATTATTAACATTATTAGGCACTCGGTTCTCTGGTACTTAATAGTACCAGTATTTAATAGTAATAGTACAAAAACTAATAATAATACAATTTACTTCATTGTTTAATCATTACACTTTACTTTAAAATAATTAAAATGTGTGACATAGTCGGATTCGTAATAGAAGGAGTGAATACGGGTGGAAATGGTAAATGTCACGCCGATGGGACGTACATTTCCCCAGCCCTTCCCCAATTGGATGTTGCAAATTTTTTTTTTCCTTCAACATTCAGTACGCAATTTGTATGATTTTGTATTGAAACGTGGGGACACTACGTTTTGAAATTATAACAATACAGTGAAACTATATATACCTAAATTATTTCTTCTTCTTCTTCTCCTTCGCCTTCTCTCCCAACTATTTGGGGTCGGCAAATATACCTAAATTATTTATAAAACTGAAATCACAAAAATAATACTCTTATTAGAAAATATGCGTATTAGGTATACTTGTATTTGCACAAATATATGTTGTCATATTCAGCGCTTGATTTGGGTTTTATAATAATTTATAATACAACAGTCACAAGACGTGTGTTTGAAAAATGACAATTATTACTTAAAATTAATTATTATTTTAGATAGATATCATACCTCTAAAATTAACTTTTTGATTAAGCGAACTTTATATATTAAACTTTAACATTCACTACAAGTTAATTATTGATTAATTAATTACATATTAAATGTTTAAAATATATCAAAAATAACTTGATTTTAACAATAAACTACATATAATTATATAGGTATAGTTGATATTCGTGTAAGTATTATAATTTTCACGTACGCTCTCTCCATTACAAGGCTCTATACCAGTACTGCACAGGGGGAGGGGGGATATAGTGAGTAAATTACAAAATTGAATTAAATGAAAATCAAATTATCACAAAATTTATCATTTATTTTTGATTTTAAACATTTTAACCCATATTAGCACCCGAATTAATATTTTTTAAATTTTTAAAACTTTTTTAATACATTCATAATAATAAAATAATATATTTTTTTTTTTTTTCGATTCACAGTTTTCGAGATATTTGCTGTTGCCGTATGGCAACAATGGGCCCTTTTACTACTTATTTTATATACCTATCTATTACACATTTTTATTTTTATCTTCATTACAATTCAATATATAAAATAATAAATACGCATGAAACGTAATAAGTAAGCATTAAATATATATTTAATAATTTATAAGTAGTTTTATTAATGCAGCAAATATAGGTTTAAAAAAAAAAAAGCTTCCGATACAAAAAAAGTCTTAAAATATTTTATAAATATAAATTATTCCGAATGAAAAGGTTTAAAACAGTTAATACATAATCCAACAGCACATTTTGAACACACTATTCTTACAATTGATTTGCAATTTTTTCCTGCACATCTCTTTTTTTTTTTCTTCCGTATTCTGTACGAGATGATCAATTTTATCAAACCGTAATGTATCTGATATACGAGAATCTGAAGAACAAAATGATTTAGATATTCGTCTTGGCCCTATGAGTCGATTCTTGTATTTTTTCAAATAAACATTTACTACCTCTCTTCTAAATTCCAATTGACCTACTTTAGGTCTCCCTGTTTTACAGTATAAAATCCAACTATTTTGAATTGCAACGTCAAACATCCATGTAACTAGTGGCCAATACCATTTTTTTCCACGAATTCCTATACGGTAGCATCCAAGGTTTTGATCCATTTGGTCGGTACCTCCCATGTATGTGTTGTACTTTACAATTAAATTTGGTCTTTGAACCAAAATATTTGCTTTTTTTTGCTGAGAAAATCTTTTGACCTGGTTTACTTCTTTAGTACCACATGAAGTGGAGATCATTGACACTACAGCGTTGTCCATCCACTCAAACTTTAAACACATTTAATTACATTGTGCTACAATTTGAATAATGTATATTGTTATGAGCTATGACTTGTTATGATGAAATATACTATTTTTTGGGTTAAAAATGTAGGGGGTATGACCATCTGACTGTTGGTAAAAAGGAAACATCAACTATAAAAAGTTGAGAACCACTGATCTATACAATGTAGAATAATATTATTATTTCTATCCCCACAATAGACTAATTTACCAAAGTGGTGGAATATAAATAACCTATACACAACATGTAGGTACCTAATTATATATATTATATAAAATCCATATTTCAATGACCCGGACTAGAAATCTGAGAAAGAAAAAATAAATGTAATGTAGTATGCATTAATATACCTATATAAGGAATATTATATAAGTATAGAATTATGTAAAAAATATATACCAAGTGATTCTTTTGAATGCAAAAAAATACCGATTTTACTTGGTCTATTTTTAACACCGAATTTGAAATACACAACGAATTTATTTTAATAACTTCACTAAATTAACTCGAAAAATTTAGCTGATTACGGTAATTTAAAATTTTAAGAAAATTGTATTCACTGCGACTTTATCGAAAGTTGGTATTAAATAATGGGGCTAACTACAATTTAAAAAGAAATTATTTTACTATAGGTACGTGTGAGGAAAAAAATAGCAATATACTTGAATTTTTTTTTTACATACCATGTATTGCAATGAATATATAATGTAATATCATAATACTATATATTATAATATTATATAATACATAATAATATCAAATAATATCATGTATCCTAATCAATGAAAAAAAAAAAACAATCGTGTGTTTTACGTTTTAAGCTCTTATTTTTACTTCTTTAAACGCATAAGTGTACCTATACCTATATATGGAGCATATTTTTCGTATGTATTTTTAGAACATGTTGATAGTTCCAAGCTTTAATTAAAATCTAAAATTTGGTTGGATTTTCGAACTTTATATCCACAATATCGATTATAATGTTATATTTTTCCCAGCAAAACCGATGGAAAAGGTCAATTTCGCAATAAGCTCTCTGCGTACTGCATGAAATGACGCGCGCATGTCGTCGACAAGAGCAAAGGTCGTCGGGACATTCGACATTTCAAAAACACGAATCACATAAAAGAGACTATTTTATTTCCTCAGAAATGTCATCGAACTACTAAAAAGTAATAAAAATATATAATATTATTATTTACATAGGTAGGTATATACGTAAATAATAAACAAAAAAACCATACTTCCGCTGTATTAAACGAAATCTATTTTCAGATGAAATAAAAAACGAATTATAAAATTAATAAAATTTTATATTTTTTAAAAGACAAAATCTAAACATGAAACTTTAAAACATATATATACATTTTAAAAGTACAGGTAGGTATTTGGCAGAATTTTATAATATGATTTTATATAAGTTTTGCATCAAACTTGCATTAGATTCTTTTGATGTCGCATATTTTAGAATGTTTTAAAATTCCTATGTCACTATAGCAGAATATAATTTCACTTATAGAGAAATCTTTTAAGGCCTACCCGATGTACTCGTATATTATACATTTATACATTATACCTATACGCGAAACCAATTTAAATACTTTACTAAATTCCAAAATACAAGTATATTATATATATATATATATATATAGTATATGTGTATAAAAAGAAAAAGAGAAGAAGATGATATTATATTTTTATAATAAATTAATTTGTACTTATTCTTATAAAATATTACTGAATTATATAATTGATTTTTATACAATACTAAATAGGTACCTACATAGATTGTAGATAGTACCAGCATTATATAAAGGTTTTTTCTGATTTCAGGCATATATACTAATATCTAATTTCTATAACTATAGTAAGCCCATATCATATCATATGGACAGTTTTTACATGTCAAAGGTTATATCAAATATCTTAAAAAATAACGTTTTTCAAGGTGATAATTATGTAAAACGGTGTCTGTCGGTTATAGATGATGGAATTGTGGAAATAATAATGTCTTCTGGGTAGCAAATATACAATAAATAATACAACAAATTAAAACAATAATTATATAAAATTTAATATCAATACCAAATTATTTGATACTGTCGATTATGCTCACATATTCGGCTACAATTCGTTTGCGGGTACACATTTTTTAAGACTAATTTGCGTATAAAAAAAAAACACAACTCGATTGCTTACACGGATTCCAGCTGTCTGTGACATACTATATTATATAAAGTACTTATCCTAAAACCGAGAAATCGTTTGCGTGCATGAATATTACTTCTTATGCCTTAACAAAAGATAGAGTAACTTTGCTTTGAATAGGCATTATTAAAAAACATATTGTCTACACAAAAAGTTATTTTCATTTTTTAATTATACTTATACAAGACAAACATCATTCTAATATGTACCGTATACCGTATAATTGTGTATTGTGATTTGTGACCATAGACCAATGTGCATTGTGCATAATAACATGATATACAGCATAAAATAATAACATAAATAATAAGTTCTGTAAATGGGGAAAAAAAATCGGTGTTTCCGAATTGCGTGCGAGTATCATTATCTAGGTTGAATTGCATGCCGCGGTTTTTTTTTTTTAAATTTATTATTTTATAATTTTATTTTCCATATTTTAACTTTTTATCATTTTTTTTTTTTTGCATATTTGTAAATTTTTAATGCATATTTTTGGTTTTAGTTTATATTTTTACGCATTCTTATTTAAGAGGATGTTACACTCGCATTTGTTGTCTCTGTCTATCTAACAGATAATATAGCAAAATCACACTACGCAGAATTGAAATTTTGGCGTTTAGGTTAAATTTAGAGTATAAACACCTATTA
>JAIPRL010000210.1:0-17793 GCA_025469235.1 Pemphigus obesinymphae
ATATTTACATGTAAATTAAATTGCAAAAATAAAATGTTTAGGTTGATAAATCGTTGTGTGAAGTGAGGAACTTTTACACGTATAAGATAGGCAATTACGATGACTAAGGCCCAGTGACGTCACACGTCTTTTTTCAATTGCTCATAACTTATTGAATAATGTGAGTAGAAACGTAAAACCTATATCATTATCCTTAGAATTGAACATTCTTTCAAATAAAAAAACTTATTTTTTGTGTTGTGTGCTCCTTTAAACATAGGTAGGTATTGAGTAAGTATATAATTAATATTAAGAGTTATGTATACTACACGGAAGCTACGCTCAGAATCGTTTTATTGAATGCAATGATTTATCATTGCTTTCAAATGTAATACATCCACCAAGAGTATCCTGCCCAGTAGCGTAGTGCATCCACCCATACTGACACCCGACGAGCGAAGTGCTTCCACACCCTACTGACCGGCTTTTTTAAATATTTATTTTGTTGAAATGAAAACAAAATATAATAAAATATATTGTTGTAAATTAATTATATTTATAATAATTAATAATATAATAGTCGTGGCTTTTTTTTCCGGTGTCATGTCCGAAGGGACTTTTTTTCCTGGGGATTTTTTTCCTAGATCAAGTCTGAGGGGTTATTTTCCGGAGATTTTTTTTCCGGGATTAATTTTTACCTATGTATGGTTAGTAGAAGAAAATTAAATAGACCTTTTTTGGAGTAAAAAGGACAGTAGAGGAAAACGAATCCTGTATTTTTGAGGTTAATGACTACGGTAATTTCATTTCGATGTATTATATTATTGTTTATAAATTTAATTAGAATCTTTGAAAAATATTAAAATATTTTGATTTATTTAATTTTTATATGCAAAAAAAAAATATAAAAATATTTTTATCGGATTTTTATCTAGATAAAAAGTTATTTTATTTATCTTTATCTAGAAAAAAAAAATATTTATTTATCTTTATCTTTAACTGGATAATACTATTATGATTTATCTTTATCTAGATAAAATTGTATTTATCTGTGCTCAACACTACTGATAATACATTTCTGATTGGGTTTCTGTTTAATATTGTTGATTCCACGATTCTTCTTGCCCAAGTAGTTTTTAGAATTCCTAGACTCAATTCTCGATCCCACGATTTTTACTATTTAGCTCCAGTCAGTAAGAGTTTTTTGGAAGATAACTTTCTAAGGAAAACCATGTCTCGTGCTAATGTCACCAAGATTACGGAGATTACGACATGATTACTATTAATACTAACTATTAAATATTAAAATAAAATGAAGAAAGAAAAAATTAAAGAATTGCTTTAATGTATTATATACATTATTAGCATCATTTATTTATATTGTACTGTTACCTACATATTGTTATTGTGAATTTTTTTTTATTATTAAATTTTTGTATTATAAAGCCACAAGATGTTAACTTTTTTATAAATAAATAAAAATAATATTTCCGGGTGCACCTCGGAGCTTTTTTTTCGAAAAATTAATTTCCAAAAGAGTTATAATTGTTTAAATATGCTAAAAAAAGATAGTATTTACTCGTAAGCAATTTATTGCACGTAGTATTTAGAATAATAAAAAAAAGCTCAAATGTGTACTCAGAAATATTGTTTTCTTTAATTTTAATAATAGGTGTTATGGATCTAAAATCAATCTGGAATCATTTATTTACAATATAAGTAAACATATTTTTTTAAACAAATATCGTGATTACACAACAATAAAAAGTGGTATTGACACAGGATTATTTTCAAATTAATTTTAAAATATATTGAAATATTTATAAATAAATATAACTATAAATTTTTATTTTTATTGAAAGTTCATAAAAATTGTGTGTAGCGTCCTCTTGAAATATTTTCCCGAGGCCCTGCTCAACACGGAGCCTTGGGCATGTGCTCACTGCTCAGTTTGCCGCCCCCTTCCAGCGGTAGTGGGTATGAGACAAATTTTAATTTAGCAATAGGACACGCGACTGCAGAGGCAATCTGATTCATCAACGAAATATTTCGCTGATATATATTATTATTAATTCAAATATGTATACTGTATGCAAGACTAAACTGATATTATCCATCAGAGACATAAGCGCGTGTTGATTTTGGGGCTGAGATGACATATTATATTATTATAATGTACACTAATGCAGCAGAATGCAGTTCTAATGTAAATAAAATATATATATTATATTATAGATATAAATACAATTCATTAAATAAATAACAACACTTTTTGCTAGTCGGTTCTATTTTTATATTCATTTAGAAGTTGTATAAAGAAATAAATTTGTGTACAGCATGATATGGCGAGACTCATTTAGTGAAAAGTGAAAACTTTGATTATACACGGTCTAAAATTATAAATGATTAAAATGTAAGAATCATAGTAAATACATAAATAAAAATGTTTTTTCAAGGACAATGGTTTTTAAGCTAGGTACATAAGTAGGTATCTACTGAAAAATGATAAAATTATATTTTTTACTCCTACATAATACGTGTAAATATTAATAACAATATAATTCAATAATATTATATATTATGCCGAATATTGGAGGAAGTTTCAAAGTGCAACTGAAAATGATAATTAATATACTAGCTGAACACGTGCAAATGTTTTTTGTATTAATCAGTGCTAAATTTAAAGTGAATTACCTGTAATTATTATATGGTATCATTTATAGTTATGATTTATGACGCAAATTATTATATTGTTCAATATTACCTCATTTTCTATACAATGAAACCAACCAAAAAAATATACATTGTATTAGGTGCCTATTATTATAATCTATTATATTATTTTGAGACTTAGATAAAGTATTATATATTAAATATTATATTATATTATAAATTAAATTACCTTTTTTCCTTGAAAAAATAATTACTTTTAAAATTCCAAATTATATGTATTTAATATAATTATATTATTAAATATTATATTATATATATAAGAACGCCCGCAGGAGGGGAGCCGGAGGGGGCCATGGCCCCCTCCGCTATTTGTGAAATGATTGTATATAGAATATAGGGTATATTTTAATAAATATTTTCAAAAGTATTTTTTTTTTCAATAAAAAATCATTATTTATGTAAGTACTAAATAATAATAGTTTGAAATGTTGAATATTGTATGATTTATTATCACGATTTATCGGCCTCCGCAAAATAATTATTCTTGACAAATGCGATTTCAAAACTGTGAACATGTTATAAAAGTAGTGGTATTTGAAAAGATAGGTTTACATATTATACACAATAAACTATGTTGTGTATATTATTTCTTAAGATTTATATACATATACATACATATATATATAACTTATAACTTATAACTGCAGTGACGTAGCTAGAAATTTATTTTTTTTTGGAGGGGGGGCACTGGATTTTGTATCACTATTTTTAGTTGTTCTAAAATACAATATTTCATTGTGCTTCTTAGGGTCATCAAATTATGTTTATATGTAATATCCAAGGCCTGCGGTATTATCATTATGAAACGAAGCCGGTCAGTAGGAGGTGGAAGCATTTCGCTCGTCGGGTTTCAGTAGGGGTGGATGCACTTCACTACTGGTCAGGATACTCTTGGTAGATGTATTGAATTTTAAAGCAATGATGAGTCATTGCATTTAATAAAACGATTCTGAGCGTAGCTTCGGTGTAGTATACATAACTCTTAATACTTTATTGTTTAGGCTCGGGGAAAAAAAAAATATGATATAGATAATATAATATTATAATATAATACAATGATTGTAATTGTTACCCGGGAAACTCGAATAAACAAATTGCAATAACAATTTACACCTAAAATGCCCATTTCAACCCCTTAAAATCAAAATTGTACAAAATGACCTCTCTAAAGTACCAACTAGATGCAATTTGCTACCGAAAACCGGGTAAGCTTGTAAAGATCGGAGCACTCCTTCTGGTAGAAAAAGTGTTTACAGAAAAATGAAAAAAAAAAATAAATAAATAAATATTATTGTAAAACCATTAGCTCCCTCGCTACGCTCAGAATCTAAAATCAGAAAAAATATGAACACGCCATTTAAAAAATTATGTAAAAATGGTATTGTTTTTTTTAAAAAAATGTAGGTTAACACTATACATAAAAATTATCTAAAAGAAATTTTTCAGAATTTTGTATTTTAAGGGGTGAAAATTATAATTGAAAAGAGATTAATTGGTGTTTTATTTTAAACCCAGAGGGTTTTATAATATGATAATTTTTAATTTAACTATTTATAATGATTCTCAGTTTAATTAGAAGTACACCTCTAAGAGTTTTTTTTTTTCAAATTTAGCTTATTTTAGCAGAATTATAAATATAAAGTTGACGTATTTTTGCGGGCGAAATTTTTATACATATACTATTTTTACGGCTTAGCTATTTAAAATGAATGAAATATCTCTTCGAGGTTCACTGGAAAAAATGGTTATAATTTTAACCAAATTTTCAGTTTTTAAATTTGTTGATTATTAATATAAAGGGTGTGGAGTTTTTATAAATTTTTAGCAAATAATATCTGTTTGAATTGCTGAATACTCCCCCCCTTACAATACACGAAAATAAAAAAGTTCACACCAAAGGAGTCATTTCCACAGAGAAAAAAAAATTTCGGGGGGGGGGCACGTGCTCCTAGTGCCCACCCCCTGGCTACGGCACTGATATTAATACGACATTAGACCGTGCCCCCATATATTATAATACCTATACCTACCTACCTACCTATTATATAGCGGGACTGGATAATCGTACTCGTTTGGGCCTATGATAATGTTTACTGATTTTTTTCTTCCGGATATTTTACAACTATTATTTCTACGATATTCATATTATAATTACTATATCGGCCATTTCTTCTACTCGTGGACGTATACGATATATTATAATATATCATACTACACGCCTATCATTGCCGTATTCGCAATACCCGAATATAATAATATAATATACCTAACCAGTGGTTAAAGTGGAATATATTTGCAGAGGGGACTATAGCTAATGCAAAAAAAAAGGCATCCCCTGAACCAGTACCATAATATTCTTTTAAATATTTATATAAATTTAACTTTTAATCCATATTATTATTGACCTAATTTGTAAAAATGTATCACGGACGTATATATGTATATACCTATTATTATGTATAATGTACATACTCTGTAGTTATAACTTTAGAATAGGTACGCATATTAATTAGGTACCTATATTCATTATTCTGGCCAAGGAGAGAATGTCTGGAAAACAAAGAAAAATTGAAATAGTTTTTTCTATAATATAGATCTTCCATACAATTTATAACTAAATACCATTTTTAAAACTTTTTTTATTTAATTTTTGAATATTATGTACAAAAGAACAAATTCAGTCTCAACTTTTAATTAAACATTTAGAAATATAAGTATAACATTATAGGAAAAAAAAATCAAATTCAATCTTAATAATAATATTAATTATAATAATTAAAACCTTAACAATTAATTTTTGATTTATGTAGATATAATATAAAATATACAATATAATGTGTAATTTTAAAATATACCTAATAATGTTATATAAAAGTAATAAAATTACTATAAATAATATAATATATTATATATTATATAATAATAATATATGTAAATAAATTACGTCATATAATACATTTTTTATGATTAAATGAATATTTGAACCGTCCCCCTGGAATTTAAACTGAAGGGGACGCCAAACTTAAGCTAAGCAAAGAAGGGGGACGCCGTTCCCCTCGGTCCCCCTTCACTTTAACCCATATGGATACCTAACCCACACGATGTTAATTATTATATTAGCGTCGGAGTAAACGGCACACGAACACAATACAGCCGACGGCGTCATCGGCGACACGCGTACAGTATACGTATATATATAATATATACCTACGCCGAACTCGTTGCGTGTTGTGTGATCGCCCATAATACATATGCCATGCGTACGTACACATCACGCGGCGAGGTACGTGACTCGCCGTAAACCGATTGTAGTCCACGTGCTGGCGTATTTCGGAATCGCTGACGGACGTCACACTGCACGGCGGCGTGCGGTTACGTTTCCATAATAATAATAATAATACAGTCATATTATATATTTACCGCCCCTCCCCCACCCCCACGACCTCCGATACACATACATACGTATTATACCTAACCGGCATTTACATATTTACGTTACGGCATCGTCGCCACGACCCGCCGCCGATCATATTCAGTCTTCTGTAACTGCAACGATGACAATAATATGCACGGCCAGTTGTACCGGTACGCTGACGGATAGACGCCGCAATTGCCACCGCTGCCGCCGCCGCCGCCGCCGCTGTCGTCCCGTTTTGCATCCCGTGTACGGCTGTGGCACTCCTCGACCAAACGTACACGTATAGTACGTGCCCACGCCAGTGTTTGGACGCGACGAAACCGGATATAGGAAACGGACGTCCGCCGCGCGCCAGCTGGGGGACGTACATACGCCTATAGTAACCCATAGGCTTTTGATTACAACACGTAACAAGCGATTAACCGGTAAGACGACTTTTTTTTTTTTTTTTTTTTTTTCTAATATACCTATACAATATATAGTTATTAATAATATATTAGGGGTCAATGTATAGTAGTAGTAGTAGGCACCTGACACGGTTGTCTGTATTATAGTCAAATCGGGTTTTGTATTTCCAGTTTATCATCATTATCCTCCACTTCTGGACTCCCCTCCTCCGACTTGAAAATCTTAGAGTTTGCCATATTTATTGTTACCTATATTCTTAATATTTTCTTTATATCTCTTACAAGTATATTAATATAAACACAGATTTTAGCTATTTATATATATTTAATCATCTTTTAAAAAAAGCATTTTCTGAGAAACTGAGCAGTTATAAAGCAAAAGTACATTCTATGTAAAATTAAAAATCAAAAATTTGTCTACATTTTTTTCGTGGGTGACTTAATATAATTAGAAACAGAAAATTTTACAAGTTATCAAATGTTTATAACGTTAGTTAAAAATATTTGATCAAAAATCACCCACATTAAAATGTAAATAATTGTCTTGATTAATAATTTGGGAAAGATGATTTTTTACTGCTAAAAATGCTCAGTATCTAAGAAAAGAGCTTTTGAGATTTATTTTACACACAAAAGAAAGTGATATAGCAAAATTAACATACTCATATTGTTATTGTGTTAAGTCTTTTTTTTATTTAAACTTTTTATTTAGAAAAAAATACATTTTTACTATTTTTTAACGAATACAATTACGAATGCCTAAAATATGTTGATAAAAAAAGTTATTTTAATGGTTTATGAATAGAGTATTTTTCATTGGTTATGTATAAAATTAATTTTATTTTAAAAATTTCGCACATAACTATTGATAAGTAATAATTAGAATAATGTTTCCAGGATCAAGAGGTATAATAAAAATTCTAATAACATTATTTTGTGTATCTTCAATAATTGGTCTACAACACAATATTAGAAAATAAAAAACTACATTCATTAATCTTAATGTTACAAAATAACCAAAAAATTTCATTATTTTAATAATTTTTATAATAAATTGTACTTTGTTTACTATACTAAATATTTAATATAGTAATAGTTATTTTAGTTTTAAATGTTCGTGAACTGTTAAGAAGACGTCGTACACCAAATTTTAAGGGGTTTTATGCAGGCAATTTTTATGCAATTTTAAGAAAAATAAAAATCCAACAATTTGAATATATTTAAATATATATTAAAAATAATTTTAAAATAGTCTTGTGATAATATTAAAAAACAAAATTATCTAGCGACATCGATTTTTGATATGTAAATTTTTATACGTTTTTTGAGTTGTTAAAAAATGAATTTCTTTAATTTTTTTCAATAAATATAAATCATTAAAAAATTAATATATTGAAAAAGGCTACGTAAGCCGCTAGATAATATTACTAACTATAATTTTTTTTGTTTCGTATTTTTAACATATTTGTGAGTTGATTAAAATGAAAAATACTATTGCAAGTTTTTCATTAAAAATTTGTAGGTACGACTTAGTCGATTCATCTGGAAAAGTTAGCTAATAACTCTAGAAACGGGATAATTCCGAGTTATGAGTGATCCTAATATCTTGGACACCCCCCCCCCCAAATATTGCCAAAAATACGCCACTGACATGATCTATGATAATATAATATAGAAATTATATTTTCAATAAATTAAATTGATAAAAAACAATTCCTACATGTCATAAGGCGTGTTTTCGCGATTAACCAGGTTTATATTATTTTGTTTTATCTATAACCAAACATAATAACCACTACGTTTGATCGGTTATAAATTATTATAACCAAAACTGATTGTTTATAAAATTCAGTAACCAAAATACATTTGGTTAATCGCGAAAACACGCCTATAGATTATGTTATTTTTATTAATTATGATAATAGGTCATCATAATGTTCACGAAATTGGAAATACAAAATCGCGTATGTTAGACATAGACAACCGAGTCAGGTTTACCACGTATAGTATACTTATACGTGTAAAACGTACATAGTAGTGTATAATTAGTAATTATGCCAATAATTTGATTAAAATATAATAGATAGTTAGCTTAGTTATGGATAAAAGATATTACGTAGACACAGGGATGCCCAAGTTACTCAATTAGTTGTAACTGGTTACAAGTTACTCTTACATTATGTATCTAGTTACAAGATACAAGATACTTTGGCAACGTGTAACTGATTACAAGTTACAGTTACAGTAACTTGTTACATTTAAAGTTTCAAATTACTCATTTATTTATATTAATTTCTTCGAGAAAATAATGACACTACTAAATATTTGTTTGTATGAGGTGTTCATGATAAAAATGTATTATTTATATTATAATATATTAGTTACAACTGAAATATAAAAGTACAAAATGTGTATTAACATTGAATTTTATTAAAATTTTGGTTACGAAATATTACAAAATGTAATAACTAATATGCATGGTTAGAACATAAATAAAATATATTAACATAATATCTATATAATAAGAAAAAATAACACAAATTTAATACCTATCGAATAAATAATAAAATATTAAATATAAATTAATATATATGTATATTGACATTGTTAAGATAATGATAATCTCAAAGAAGCATAAAAAAGTCTCAAATGATAATAAGAGTTTGAATAATATAAATTATATAATAATATAACACAATTTCCTTCAACTGCCTTTACGCGAGAGTATAAGATAATTATCAGTTATATTTATTTATTTAATAATAAAAGGCTAAAACTCAAAATATAAAGTAAGTATGGTATAAATTATTGTAAAGATAACAATGGTTAACTTAATATACCTATACCCACACAACACAAATATATCTAATAGATATGCAATGGATATACATTGGATATATCCAATGGATATTTTTGTGTGTCCAATGGATATCTATTAGATATCCAAATGTCCGCTTTTTAGTAATTTATGGATATCCACAAGCAATATCTAATGGATATTTTTAAACAATATTCAATGGATAAAAATAAAACTGTACACAAATGAGACCAGATGCAGTATAGAAACAAATTTATAAAAAAAATATATTAATAAAGTAAAAAAAAAAATGACAATGAAAACACCTCCCGCCCCGCTACGGCCGGTAACATTACCTACTGACCGTCGCCGCGCCACAGCACAACATACGACAGCGAGGCGCTCCTAAAGTTTTTGCACAGTGTTTTAGTAAATATTAGGTGTAAATTTAAAGTTCTAATTTTTAATTTTTATCAAAAATACAATAATATAATATACAATAAAAATAATATAATATACAATTATCAATAAATATGTTAAAAATACAAAATCAAATAATAGCTAAAAACATTATCTAGTGACCTACGTAGCTTTTTTTTTTTGGATATATTCATTTTTTTAAAAATATTTATATAACAATATTATATTAGTGCACTGATGATTCACAAACTATAATATTCGGTTCATTGCACTGTTCAGAACATGGTGCATACTATATACCTTGCGATAGAAGTCTGTGTACACTTCTCAAAAGCATCAACAGTCTTACGAGTAGGTTCGGTTACCTATTTCTTGTCAGATTTCATAAATTCTTATCCACAAAAATCGCCTATAGATTACAGTTATATATGAATTTAGTCTACTTGTTTACACTATTCTATACAGTAGGTATAGTACATACATACCAGGGTCGTAATTACGGGGAGGGGGGGGAATATGGGGGATAAATCCCCAACATATGTTGTAATTATGTATTTATATTTTATTGTTTTATTACGAACTAAAAATAAAACGATAAAAATTTTAAAACTTCATTAGTAAGTTATCATTATCAATATAATTGATTTTTTAAATAATAATATATTATTTATTGTTTTGTAGCGATCACGAAGGTAGATAAATTATGAATTATTATTTGATATCTGTCCCTCCCCCCCCCTATAATACATTCTGAATTACGACACTGATACATACTAATTAGAATATATATTGCATCTACTTAGTGAAATTTTTATTTTTATAAAGTGGACATCTACTTCATGAAATGGACACTAATTTTGTACACATTATGATTTAAAAAAAACATTATTTATTATAGGATGATAGGGACATTTTTGAATCACATTGGCGTATTCAATAATATTTAGAACGGGATTAAACCGGAGGCAAAGTGTGTTTTACACTCCGGCATAATAATATACGAAAAGTCACTTTTTGAGTAGTCTAAAACATAATTTTGGGTTATTTATAGCTCAAGGGGAAGTAGACCTAGCGTCTCACGGTTTTGTGTACCCTCCTTTTGTTCAAGCCTTAAAGCCCCTACACAAGGTCGTCCATGGGGTAGTCAAGGATGGGACATATCCCTTGGATAACTTTTTTACAATGAATTATTTCTGAATCTAGTATTAAATAAACCCTAAAATTTACCCTATAAACGTTCATGCTCCTATTCTCTTCCTAATGTGAATAAATAATTTTTTACTTTTTAGTTCATAATACAATATAGCTCTCGGATGGTGCCAAAAAAGTAAGGTCTCAGACGTGCCGAATAAATACGTCTTGGAGCTGCATATTATGAGTTAAACTGATTTAGATAACAAATTTATTGTACTATTACGGGATACTCTTAAGATGGTCTAGACTCTAGATGGTATTATAGTAAGGTGACTACATTTAAAAAACTATAAAACGGGACATATACCTCCCCCCAGTGGTATTTGTATCACCATTCTAACTTAATTTTACAAATTAAGTTAATAAAAAAAAACCGTCATTCGCATACATTTTACACAAAAATCGAGAAATTGCTTTGAAAAACGGCAAATAAACAACCAAAAGAATGTTATTTTTCCATAAATTATGAAAATGTGACAAATTAATTTTGATTTTATTCGGTGTATCTACAATTTTAATTTTTATGAAAATCTAGTAAAAAAAAAAAATATTGACTATTAAATTTCTTGTTATTTTAAATTATTAAATGGGACCTATTTAAATGAGAAAGAAAAACGTTAAATAAATGGGACCCACTTTAAAAAAACGGGACAATAAACATCCCATTGAAAGATTGTCGGGACAACGGGGTGCAATGCCGAAAAATGGGACAATCCTGGTTTAAACGAGACGTATAGTCACTCTATATTGTAGCCGATAAAAATCTGACATTTACTGTCCATGGGATATCCAGTGCCGGATCTAAGAATAGGGTGTACGAAAATTATAGTGGGGGCGCAAAATATAAAAATATTTTTGTTCTACAATTTTGGATTTCTGAGAAAATTTATATTTTTTTACTTATTTGTGGTTTTTTAAGTGAATTTGTACAAATTTAAATATAGGTCGTAATTTTAACATTTTTCTCCGGGCGTCAAAAATCCTAGTTCCGTCTATGATGATACCCATATATTTGTAATGCTTTCTTTTGGATATCAAATAGAGTTTAATGTGCAGTATCATAACTTCTAGAGTGTAAAAAGCATCTAAAAAACTACCTCATAATACAGAAGAAGTATATATAGTATATACCTATATAATATCTATATATAATACCCAGTTTGATAGCGTACTGAACTCCGTTTCTAAAAATATTTTGAACAATCAACTATAATTCCATAAACAGTTTTAAAACAATTTGTGAACATATTATAAACTTATGTGTAGAAAACAAAACGAATAATATCTATCACCCTAATAATCAAATCAACAATGTCCCTGTACTAACCGTAACTGTGACAGACGGACGGACACAATGAAGATATACGGCATACACATAAGGCATCTAAACTTATGTTTAGAAAACCATTAAGTATATAAAATATATAGTTATACATAAACGAGGTTACAAATCTTGAAAAAATTCTTTATATATTTGTTTTTAACCATCCCGTTATTAAATGAATATTTGAAATCGGTATTCTACATATACGATTATTTTATAATTGATGACCATTTTATAATAACATTTTTTAATTAATAGTAGGTAAGAAACAAGGCAGCATTACGACATTGTGTTGTTTTTATGCACATGGCCTCTTAAGACTCTTACGTATGCTGTAAAAACGTGCTCTTTTCTCAACCTTACCGTTCCCACAACTAAAGATATCAAATTTTCCTTGGTACAAAGTTCGATTTATTACATTTTAACGTTATGACATAATTTAAAATCAAAATAAATGTCAAATAACAAACGTGTTTTCATGAATGACGACAATACATACCTACTTTAGAAGTTTGCTAGTCCACGTGCTTCTGATATTACGTAATAGTATGAAACTATAAAGATGTATAATAACACAACATCAACTTATAAATATTTAATTATCCCTTTACTACTTTAAAACTGTATTCACGATTTTAAATGTATTTATTTAATTATTAGTACAATAAATTTTATGTTATACTTGTATAGGACTATTTTTTAATTACTTCTGAAATGTATTTAAATATTTTTCAAACATGAGATTTTAATTTTTCTAAAAATATCCTTAAAATTGCCTATATAACACCCCTTAAAAGCGGGTATGTGGCATCCACTTAAGGAAACTACTGGAAAAATCGAAAATGACCTTTTTAAAGTATACCTATACTATAACTACATTTTCTAAGAGAAATTTCCTACTCCAGTCTTTTCACCCAAAAAGTGTGTATAAAAAAATGTGTATATATATATATATATATATATATATATATATATTATACATAGGTATAATAAATTAAATAATAAAATCGCATCATTATTATAAAACCAATAGATTCCTCGTTATGCTCAGAATCTAAAATAATACATGAAAAGAACCATTTATATATTTTTTTTTATATTCAAGTATTCAACATTTTCAATAATAATTATTGTTAAATCATTATTTTTCTAAAAATATTTTTAAATTGTCTATATATAGAACCCCTTAAAACAAGAGTACTAACATATATTGATTAAAATTTTTTTTTCAAAATATTTGTCTGAAAAAGTATTTGAATAAAATAATAGAAATGTATTTAGAATAAATATTCAAATACATTTTTTTAAAGTATCTAGAATAGTATGTATTCTAATACAATAAGAAGTATTCAAATACTTTACAAGATTGAAGGTCAGAATATGTAATAACATGACAATACATTTATTGGAAAGCTATTATACATGGTACAAATGTTTTTTACAACATCCAAAATATTTGCAAAGAGTAGGTATACCAAATTATAGGTTTTAGGAATTTGGATGGATTGACCATTTAGACTATAAGAATAAGGTTAAGTATATACATTTAATTGATATATTTTATGTTTTGAAATGCTTTTATAGATTCCTATATATAATTAGATATTTAACATGTGTATATATGTATGTAGTAAATACTTGAAGATATCTACATATGTAAGGTGAAGGATTAAATCATATTTGTTAAATGTTTTTATTTCCTAATAAATAAACCGAAATTTATTCTAAATCGTTTTCTGAATGTAATGATTTATGATTAATTTTAAATAAAATTAATAATACTACAGTGTAAATTATTATAAACCCAAATATTTTTGTGATTTTTGGTGTATAATAATTTATAGTAGGTATAACAGTGATAAGTTGATGGTGGAATGGCAAAATGTATTAAACGACAACAACTATAATATAATTATGATATAGACTATAAAAATCCGCATCTATATGTTATACGAGTATGTATATCAAGCAGTAGTGTTCCTACAATAATTTTATAACTGTTTAATACGTTTTTAAAAATCTGGTATAAACGACATTAATTAACAGATCTGTTCTGGCGTTAATTACGAAAAAAAATTGTAGGTACTAAACGCCAGGAAAACACAGGTAAACAAAAAGTACAGTCGTAAACGACAATTGTATACTAAATTGTTTTATAAGTTAATGAATTATTAATTTTATTATAAATAACATACAGCTATGTATATAAAAAGTTATTCCCAACATATTATTTACTTATAAGTATAATTGTGAATGAAATATTGAGTATAAAAATTGTATATAAATAAACGAGGTATTTGTTTTTTGCAATTCCTGAACCTTTGGAAAATGTCGTTTAATACCTTATTTTGTCTCTTTACCATCAAAGTGTACTTTAAAATATTATACTGGTTTGCACCTAGATGGGTGTTTTAAGAAGAATGCTATAGTAAATATATTGTGTAAATTATAAATTAATTTTTTTCGGTAATAATTTAAAATAAATTATTTTCAATGTTATATAGGATAAATTAAATATGGAAGAAAATAAAGCATTCACGGTAAAGCAGACTCAAGCTGGAGATGATTCAGGTTACTCTTGTACATCAACTCAATCAAAATACAGGTAAATTTCAATTTTAATCGATATTCTTTATTTCTTAAATTTAAAATATCAACAGCTTATAAATAATAATATTTTTATACATACAAATATACATCTAATATGATCCACGCTAAACAGCTTAAGAGGACACAATGGCAGATATAAAGATCCTGAACCCCGGCGAGGGACCTATTTTATTTTTAAATGCTATTTTACTTCAATTTTTGTGAACGGGTGGGGAGAAATTGCCCCTACCCCATGTAATCGCTGTTGAAACACTGGAGACTACAGTTATCTACCGTACTTAGATTTTAGAGAACTAAATAGTTTATTATGTCTTATCTTTAATAACCAATAGGTACTTGTAACATGGCAATAATAATAGTTCTCACATAGATCAGTTAGGGGGCGTTCAAGTATTACGTAAGCACCTAGGGGGAGAGGCGGTCTGTCATGTGCCAATATTTACTAATAAGGGGGATAGGGGGGATTAGAACCATACTAACGTCAGCAATAATAAAAAAAATTTAAATATGTATATAAAATGTATTTAATGTGTAAGTACCTACTTATTTTTATCAAAATATGGAACACAATTTTTCATTAATTTTAGTTAATTCATATAAAATTCTGAAAAAAAATTGTTTTTTATTTAATAGAGGGGGTTGTTGGATATATACTAATGCAATAAAGTAGGGGGGCTAACATTTTCTGACAAGAGGGAGGGGTGTCTAAAAAGACCAAAAATATGCTGACGTAATACATAAATGCCCCCTTAAAATTGATTGGGTAATGACTAATGACATGCTCGTATAGGTGCAACTATGAGGTAAAATATTTAGGAGTGCTAAAATCCTATATATATATTATAGTGCTTTACTCCCTATACCCCTTTCCAGCCAATCATATCTCTATAAAATAATAACTCAATATAATAGAGAATAATTAAATATGGCCTATATGAGTACCTACATAATATACCTACCTATCAATATTCAAATTTATTTTACTATATTTATAAGTTTATAACATATTATACATTTTTTTTATTAGGAATGCAAATTTCGTTAGGTTTATTAGGTAACCTATTACATAGTACCTGACTCAAATGTCTTTGTCGAACACACGTATACAATTGTGTATGGCAAAATCCGGGTTTGTTTTTCCAATTCTATGTACCTATAATATAGGTTCACTTTTAGATACGATAAATATAGGTAATAATAATTAAATAATCATAGGCTATGATTATATTGATTGTCAAGCTATTTGTTTGATCAATTTTTGTGATACTGAATTAGTTTCTATTAAAAAAAGAATTTCTACAGAACTACTTAAATAAGTATTTAATATTTAGTATATATATTTTTGATAGCTGATCATGGCATAGTTTTTCCCATTTGTGATTTCTGGACCCGCGTTTGCTTTTTTTAATATATTGTTTTATTAATAATATTCCTATACCTACCTACTTATTTTTTATTATACATAGGTATTTTTTTTTGTAATTGGTAAATAACTTATTTTATTAATAAATAAGTATTTTTAACTTAGTATATACTAAGAAAGATAAACCTATTAAAAAAAAAAATTAACCAAAAAATGTTGAAATAGATAGGTAATTGAAAATTAATATAAATCCTTAAATATAAATAGTACAATAGTAATAAATGGTAGTATAAATAATATTAATAGTAATATATAGTACCTAGTAGTCCTTAAATAAAAATTCAAGTATAATAGTAATAATAGTAATAAATTGAAGTATTAATTATAAATTACTTGGTTTTTAAAAGAAATCTGTCTATTATTATTTGAACTTGTAGTTGGGTATTCAGAAATTTCTGAATTGGATAAATTATTTGATGCATTATCGTTATTATCACTAGCGGCATTAGATTTTTCCTGCAAAAATTATTAATCATTTAAAGCCTGTTAAAGACTTATAAAAGACTTTTAAATGATACTCGAATATAATTCGTTGTCCGTAATATGCTTTTGGACATATGTCGTCCAAGTGTTTTTCATTAATATATTTTAAGCTTTCACATGATATTCCATGTTTTAAAATGTACATTAAGTAGGTATAGTAAGAAATTGATAATTTAATGTTATGTACTTACACATACAATTTCTAAAACGCAGAATCTATTATTGGAAAAAAATGATAGGTACTTTGTTAATTTAAAAAACATTTTAAAGCACCGATATAAATCTAATATGAGGTATAGAAGTCAATTCTATAATTTCTATCTTATTATGTAAGAAAACTTACCATACTTTTAGTTTATTATAGAAAAAAAAAACAATTTTCGGATTTTGTTAAGTTCTTACCTCCCCATTTTGAATACCTTACCAATTCATACAACATGTGTTAAAAGACACGTCTAAAAGCGAATAAAATAAATATAAGTACTTACCCATAAATATATTAAAGAAACAATCGCCCTTCAATTCTACTAACGTATTTAGTAGAGGGTTTACTTCTTGTTCTTCAAATAGTTCTAAATAATTTATATTTTCCATTTGTGTTTAAAAACTCAAGTCATCAAATAAAATAAAATAAATACTTAACAATACGCGCCAAGTTCCTATGCGCGTCTATGAGATCCCACGGCGCGTGACGCGTGCAGTACTGCTGTGTAATCATAATCTTTTATCTATATTCTATGGCGAACGCGCAAGTTCTGTATCTGTGAGATTTATCTGCAACCCAGTTCAGTTTTTTTTATTTAGTGTTTATTTACTCACCGTACCTATATAATATATTATGGATTATATAGAATCAAAAATTGCAATTTGTGCAGATGCATATGTAATACTTGGACAAACATTAAAGGAAAGCGAAAGAAAAACGAAATTAACCAAAAATAGAAGATTTTGGATAAATGAATACTATAAAAGTCGGAATAAGTAAGTAATTTATTGCTATAGGCA
>JAIPRL010000210.1:17893-59892 GCA_025469235.1 Pemphigus obesinymphae
GCAATAAATTACTTACTTATTCCGACTTTTATAGTATTCATTTATCCAAAATCTTCTATTTTTGGTTAATTTCGTTTTTCTTTCGCTTTCCTTTAATGTTTGTCCAAGTATTACATATGCATCTGCATAAATCGCAATATTTGATTCTGTATAATCCATAATATATTATATAGGTACGATGAGTAAATAAACACTAAATGAAAAAAACTGAACTGGATTGCAGATAAATCTCACACATACAGAACTTACGCGTTCACCATAGAATATAGATAAAAGATTATGATTACACAGCAGTACTGCACGCGCCACGCTCCGTGAGATCCCGGCTTAAGCACGCGGCCCGCGACGCGCACAAGCGCTTCACCAGTCCCACGACGCGTCAACTATGACGCGCAATGACACTCCACGCGCCGTGGGATCCCGCCTTTAAGATAATCAAACAGCAAAGGTGTTGGAACGCAGAATGATGCGAAGAATGATACCAAGTATATTTGGATTATACCGCTTATTGGTGCGTTATCTATAATAGCAACAATATCTAATAACAGTTCGAGAATATTCTACCCATAAATGCTAAAAATAAATGTGGATTTCATAATGCACCGATAATTGTCATTAAAATAAAGACGACAGGGTATTGAATTAAAAACAACTAGGTAACTCCATTGTTTTGAATATTTACGTTTCATTAATAAAATCAAATATATGTTATTTATTTATTTATTTATATATATATTCAATCAAAAATAATAATATGTGGGCACCTTTAAATTGACGATGAAAATAAATTGAGTATGATTTTAATTTAATGAAAAATTCTTTATTTTAATTAATTTCAACGTTAATTCAAGGAAAACGCTATGCTTTATTTTAATGATAGAATTTTATTAAAACGAGGAACGTCTTTTTTCTAGGTGTATGCGAATTTTAGAATCCTTTAGCCCTGTCGAGTCTATCCACTTATACAATTCACTTTCATAATTACTATTGACTTTACACTAAATTTTTATTCCATAATCAATTATTTAAAACTATTAATATTATTACATGATTAATCGATTTATGTTATATTTTCTTTTATAACATATATTTAAAAACCTAAAAATCTAGCATTCTTGAAGAGTATATTTTTCCTATCTTGTTTTATAAAATGATGTGATTATAATAAGTACAAGTATAATTTTAACATCATACTCAAAATGAGCATATTATGCTTTGAAAATGTATACATGAAAATATTATTTATACTCGCCGATCGTTAAGAGTAAAACCCGTCGCGCAGGCGGAGGCCGTTTTCCACCCCACAATTACACCATGGTCGGAGAGCGTTACGTTAGCATACAGAGCGCCAATATTTATTGACTATTGTCATACAATATGTATACGGTATATCACGTTATTTTGGGTAACGCTGTATAATTCAAAACCTGAACGTGGCGGACGAGTTTTCGTCCAAAAACGGGTTTCACACTTAACGCTCGGTGAGTAATACATAATATAGTAGTAATCTATCGAACATGAAACTAATAATTTATTATTTGTTATTTTTATTTTGTTATATGTCATTTATTACAAATTATTATACAAATTATTTGTATATAATAAGTACCTATATATCGCTGTATTATTGTCTCCACAACTGCAGTCTGCAGGGTAAATAATTGTAAACACTGCATCTGCTCATTTTTCGATATTACCTATTACCTATATTTAGTTTATATAATATGAAATCGACGATTGTTTCACAAAGTTATATAATCACACGGTAACGGAACTACAGAAGACTAGCATAAGTTATAACGGAAAGATTTAGAGCAACAGAATCTGGAATGATAAATATAAATTTAAAAAATGTAAATGTACTATTTGGAACGGAAATAACTGGAATGGCATAATTTGGAAAGCAAAAATTGTTACAATTACAAACTAAAAATGCAAATCATGGACAATATACACACTTCAGCAATCATCGTTGCAGCTATAAACTTATTAACTATGGTTGAGAGATCGGGTTGGTTGCAGATCAATACAATAGCTAGGATGACTCATATCTAATGATAGAATGTTATTACAAACATACATAAACGTAGGAATAATTTATCCGCAAAACAAAGCTTGGTATTTGATAACTATTAACTTTATCAATTTGAATCTTTTTTTTAAATTTTGATAGATATAATATGTAGATCTACTTAGACACTTAATAGTTACCTACTATAGATACCTAATTAGCATAAATGGCCGAGAGGATATAAGGGTACTCAATTTTCCCAAATTAAAAACGAATATACAATGTACATATATCATGTACAATGTGCATAATAATTAAGAAGATCCCCTTCTACTAATTTCAACCAATTTATACTCGTGCATAATATATTATTAGTAATAATCTCGAATGAATTGTATTTAATACAGTGTTAAATCATGTCACAGCCAAAGTGCATCCAGTGGATACAGCTGTTTTGAAGAACGGAGATCAACTACATTAAAAATGTCTGAAGACGGGTAAATTACTAAAATACGATTTTTATTTTGATAATCTTATCTTGTAATGACAAGCTAGTAACTTGGTATATATTTTAATACAAATTATTTTTTAAATAGCTTAAATAAATTAAGTTTAGACTTAACTTGAAGTTAATATCTAGTATTGATATATATATTAATAGGTATAAGCATCTGACTCGATAGATGACTTTCTTAATTCTTGAATCAATTCTTTTTTTCTCTCCAACTATTTGTTGTGTCATCTTAATCCTCAACTTCCACTTAATACGATTTATTCACTTAAACCAGCCCTCTTCATATTGCTCTCTATCACACCCTCATATTTTTTTTTTTTTTTTACTTTAATTCGTAATACGATATTTATATTTTATTTAAATTATTTTTAAATTGTTATTCATCGTTGAAATAAAATATGTTTTTACAATAAAAAAAAAAATTACATTTTACATTGAAGTAGGTATAAATATTAAATTAATTATGAAGTTTTAATACCATTTTAATTTTAATAGGTAGGTAAATGTATTTATTAGAAGGTACATTTAATAAACTTTAAAATTTTAATATTTATGCGAAACAAATATATTATAATATGACTTATTGACTGTGTGTCATAGTATCATAGTGATTTTAGTACCAATTTCTAGTTAGTCCAGACTAATTCAAATATACATAATATCTTAATTATAAGGAGTAATATCACAATACTTGAACGATTATACACAAAAAAGTCACCTAAATACAGGTTTGTGAAGTTTGTCCAAATCACGGATCAGAGTACGTCCAATTTTAAATATAACACTATCTGGATACCTAAGACACTAAAAATATCATCTCGACACTATTGGTCCTTATTTAGATACTAAACATCAATTTGACACCTTTGGTCAACCAAAATAGAAGGACACGGTCGCAATACCAAATTCTACTCGGGTAGTAATCCTTTCTTCATTAATGCTCACTTTAAGATTTCTCTAGATCCTTGTAATATGCCTCCTAGATCAATGACATAGGTAGGTATACAATCTCTTCGTATTTTCTCTATACTTTTCTACTATCTGTTTTATACAAAATATTGGCTCCCTTGTTAACATTACAGGCATAAACTGAAACAGATTTTTATAAATGTCTCACTTCTTACTTTATAACCCACATTGATGTATATTCATATATCTAGATGTATATATCTCCTTTATCCTTAAACGTTTGTACTACACAATTCTTCCTCCATGTTTTTGAAATTTTTTCTTCAACTAGTATCTTTTTCTAACCATACTCCACACTTCTATTTTTCTTATTAAATCCACTACACCTAAATTCCTCTCCACTCGATTGATTGCCTCTCAGAAATTCTTCATTTAATAGCCCCTTAAAATATTTTTTCCATCTTTTTATTACTTCCTTGTCCTTTCTGAACTTTGTTTGTTTCTACCTAAGTTCCTAACCTCTCTAATAACTCATCATATTTCCCTTATGTAACTGTACCTTTTGTTGTTTTATATTAACTTTTGTACTCTGCTCAATGATGCTCTTTTTGATATTCTGCAACTTCTTAAACTACCCTCTCAAATTATTTCCTTTATACGCACAAAATATTATCTGCTACCTTTTCCCGTATTTTGTTTATATTACCTTTTATGTTTCACACTTCGGTCTCATTCAGCTTCTTTGTAAATACTTTTTCATCCTCACCAGTTAATTTCCACCACCTAATTGTCGGTTCTTTATTTATATTTTTCTTTTTATGCGTCCTATTTTTCTTACACACAATCTCCATAAGTTTATTTACCCAAAGCAAAATTGATTATTTCAGGGTATTCAGGGTACCATTAAATATATTAAGAAATTATCAAGTGAAGTTAAGTTATTTTTTGTCATTCTTCAAATGTCATACTCTGCTTTAGGTAGGTATCTACTTACCTATGTACTTATTCAAATATTTTACTGGCAAATGATAGTAATACATAATAAGAAATTTAAATTATCATGTATAATATAAATTAACTGTATATTTTTTTTTTAATTAATTTGAATATCAATATCAATATGTATTAGATGCATAATTCCTATAAATTATTTAAATTTAAATTAAATTACATTGAAAATACAAAGAACTTATTTGTAGGGCTGTAGGCTTTTATAAATAATGATTCATAAGTTTTTAATTCTAGGAAAATATCAACTTCCAATTCTAAATCCATTGAACAACCAAATCAAATTACACAAAGAGATGTTTCCGGTTTGGAAACTACAGCTAATATAGAATCATCAAATAATAAAAATTCAAAATCTGAACAAATAAATGTAACTGCTTTCGAACCACAAATGGACCAATTATTCAGTATCGATGGTATTTGTTTGATTATATTATTAATATATAGGGAAAAGACTTTATTGTAATATAAAAACAAAATATATAAGTATGTAGCAACATTTTTCATTTAATTTTATTAATTCATATGAAATTCAGTAAAAAATTATTAACTGTATCTGTGCAAAAAAAAAAATTTAACACGAATTTAAAATTGGAAGACAAGTAGACGGCGATATAAGATGCACAACTATGGCATGGACACATGCAAGTTGCCTGATGGAACCTATTCCATATAAGTCTAACCTTAGGCAGCAACTTGCGCACGGAGGCGGCTGTGGGCGTGTCTATTAAGCATAACCAGTTTCTAACTTCGCTAGCGGGAGCGACTCTTTTTATTCCAACAACCGTCAAGTGTGCCATTTCATATGTCAACACAATAGTGTAAATCGGTCCGCCGCCTGAGGTTAGACTTCTATGGAATACAGTATAGTATAAGTACATAAAGTCTATTTAGATAACATCAATAATCATCGTCGTCAACGACGACATGTGTATAAATAATTGATAAGAAAACTGTCAATGGTAAAACACGGAAAGTTCAATTAAAAAAAAAAAAAAAATATATATATATCGAAAAAATCAAATAAATTCAAAATATATTTAGAAATGAGTATATAAGAGATAGTAAAGGATTAGTTCGATAGTTTTCAAGATAAGAGAGAATAGATTGAGATGGTTTGGGCATTTATTAAGAAGAGCAGAAACTGTGGTGGTAGATAAGTAAAGAAATTTATGTTGATGGAAAGAATGGAGAGGAAGGCCGAAAAGAGAGAGGATGTGATGGCGAATGATATGAGAAATGTAGGGGTTAAGTGAAGAAGATGTGGGAGATAGAATTAGGTGGAAATGTAGGACTAGGGTGGTCGACCCCAAATAATTGGGAGAGAAGGCGAAGAAAATGTATAAAATATGTATTTATATCCAAATATGTAAAATGTAATTAGTTAAATTGGTACTTTTAATTCATGAAATGGATTTTACCAAAATTAAATTATTAAAAAGTTGTAATTACAATAAAGTCCATTCCTATTAATAAATATAGGTGTATAACTAATATGATATAGGTATTCAACAATACAAATTCTTATTTAAATTTCAGAATTAAAACAAACACCATCTACATCAAATATAGAAATAGATAAATCTGATAATTTAAATAATGACACAAAAGAAGATCACGATCGAAATAATTTAGCTTTTCTTCAATTAATTACTTTATGTAAATCATATCGTGAATATTTAAACACAAAAAATGAAACATCAAATCTCTGTGATGAACCAGGTAATGGTATATCAGTAATTTTGTTGAATATATATATATATATACCTACGTAGGTACCTAATAAATAATGTATGACAATAATACTTTATGAATGATTTCTTTTTAAATTACAAATTTTTCACAGATACCGTTTCAAAAGAATTAAATGAACACGAAAAACAATTAAAAGAAATTATTGAATCAAATGAAGTTCGTGACGATTCATTTGGTTTTGTTATATCTATGAATGATGGACTAATTATTAACACATCTAACAATATACAGAAAGTTATGGGCTATCCAAAGGATATGGGACAAGGACGTTCATTTATTGATTTTATTCACCCCAAAGATCACATGTCATTTATGAGATATGTTACATCTGTTCTAATTGATCCCTGCAAAATTTCTAAACAAGGTATGGGTATGTTTCAAATATAACATTAGCAGCTTAAATAAATTATAATTTATTCATAAGTATGTATTATACATTTATATATTATTTATATTATACCTCTGATTATACATACAAGTACATTTACGAGAAATGTGTTTTAAGAAGACATATCTACCCCCGATTTTTAAGCGGTTCTATATAATATATAGAGATTTTACATTTACATTTAAAAGTACCTAATTATAATATTAATTAATATAGAACATTCTGTAATTATAATACATATTATAAAATGTGTAGATTATAATTTATAAAATTTTAAAGGTGATCTCATGGGAGTGTCACAATTTTCTAAATATAGTCTATTCATTATTAAATATTAATAAAAAATATTTTTTTATATTTTTAAATCCGTAGCATTTTAAATAATTAAGATTAAAAACGCTGTCACGGAATTTTCTCCTAAATGTTATTATCTTTCAATTTTATAATATGAAGTTGTGTAAGGACTCCTTGAAGAAAATCGTATTTTATTTTTGGTAATATCTATTTAAATGTAAATGTTTATTTTTTTTTATTATTATTTAATAAAATATCTAGTATTTTTCTGAGATGTACCTACCTACCTATAATGCATGAAACGTATTTTTATTTGTCGATTTATCTATACACTCCATACGATAACCTGGCTAATTTGCACTTGTGGCTATACTCGTATAATAGTTAAAAACAATAATTTTATGGATGAATATAAATAATTTCAAAAAATATACAAATATGACTTAGTTTTATAAACAAAAATTAAACAATTTCAGATGGAATATCCACTGTGACTTTTTTGAAAGCTAAGAACAATGATGGATTTTACTGTAATATGCGGAGGTATAGAGGTTTAAATACTGGATATTCAATATACAAAAAAAAAAATCACTATCAAGTTTGTAAGCTTACAATTACATTTAAGAATGTATCATGCGCGTCGACATCATCATGTTTAGTACAAATTAACAAAATACGACAATCTCAATTACATTTAATCGTTAAAGCACAGCTTATTCACTCTGCATACACATGTATGGAACAACTCACATACAATAAATATAATGTCAAACAAATTTTCATTTTAGTTTTACATTTAGATACGGAAGAGAAAAAAGAATGTCCCGTGAGTTTTATTACTAAACATAATGCATTATTTGAATGGTGTTATGTTGACCATTTAATAGTATCACATTTGGGATATCTACCACAAAATATTATTGGTAAATCGATTTTTAACTATTATAATATTGAAGATCTGCCAATCATCAAAGAGATGCATGAAAATAGTAAGTTTTAAAATTGTCATTGAAAAATGACTTTTTGATGCATCGATAATTTATTTTATCACTGGTTTTCAGCAATAAAACCTATAAGTATTCCATACAAAGGAAACCCATATCGACTTAAGTGTCAAAATGGTGATTTTGCGTTGGTACAAACAGAATGGTCAAATTTTGTAAACCCTTGGTCTGGCCAAGTAGAGTTTGTTATTGGACGACACAAAGTTATACAGGTGAGTTTAAAATAAATTAAAAATATTTATATTAATTTAATCAATAAATTATGTTCTAATTAAGGGTCCTATTAATCCCGATGTCATTACACTGGTTGACGATATTATGTATGAAGCTAAATTAACAGACGATAAAACCAATCCTAATGAGATATATGAAGATATTAAAAAATTACTGAATAAGGTAACCTACTATAAACTATTAATGTTTTATGAAACATTAAACATAATTTTAGGTTAATTGTAGCCATATAGGGATATCTATATATAAGTAAAATATGTATTTAATATTTTCTTAAACTTATAATACACACGTATACAAATGTTTATATATTATACATTATATATGGTTTTAGCCTTTAGGTCAAAATATATCCTATTTTAAATATTTTTATTAATGTACAATACATACATTTATATTATAAAAATAAAATAATTGTTACTTCAGTAATTCAAGAATCAAGATTACCTATATAATCATTGTTTATCATATGATATACCCTATCTCAGGTACATAGTATTTTGTATCTTTTTAATGATAAAGATACAAAATGCATTGACAATTGTAAATTAAAAATCGATTTGAAAAATATGTAATAATAATAAATATATAAAATAATAAAACTGAAAAATTAATTTTAAGACTTGTACTTGAATCTAAATAAACACTTAAATAAATATATATGTGTATATATTACTGGAAATGTTGATAAAATAAAATATACTGAAAAATATTTGTAAATATTATTAATTATTTTTGTTTTAAAAGTTATTTTAGTTTATTAATAATACGACACAACGTATGACAATTATTCTAAGCAATACCTAATCCTCAAATTTATAAAATAATAAAATTAGAAATCGGTTAAATACAAATTAAATATTGCTTTTTTATTAATTGCATTTGTTTTGTATTATAGTTTATATCACTTATTATATTTTAAGATTTATTTTGTTTGTATTATAAATATTGTTATATATTCAAGAAATTCGCTAGACTAACCGGTTAAAAATTGAGACACACCGGTTTACTTTTTTTCGACCGCTGTAGCGAAGTAGTCGAAAATAAAATAAATTAAATATTATATTTTGTTAAATCCAAATTTGTTTTTATATTTGCTTGTAGAATATTAATGAAACTACGAACGTTTCACACCAAACAAATCAAACCTCGAGTTTGAGTACCGATTTAAAGAATCAAAAATCAAAGAAATGTAAAGATTTGGCGTCATATATGAACAATTGTTTTGTAGAAGACATAGATCCAGCAATTCAAGTTCCTCTCGAAGTTAAAATTCAACCTGAAACATGTGGTTTTTCTGTATGTTTTTAGAAAATTGTTATATAACTCATTCAATACTAATTTTTCTATATGTTAATAGAACCATGATTCCGTGATATTAGGCGAAATATCTCCACATACTAGTATATCTAGTTCCGGAACACCACCAAGTTATACTCAACTTAATTATAACGACAATATTTTAAGGTATTTTACGTGTATATTTTTGTATACAATTTTTATTTGATTGCTGTTCCTTATTTCGATCAAAATTACAATAACATGTTATTATTACTAAACAATTTCTTTCTTTCTGTAGTTATAACTAAACTTGCTATTAATTAATGCAGGTAATTATAAAGAGTTATTGTTCATCCATCATCAGCTTTAATTTTTTTTTAGCAGCAGCATGGTGTAGTTTTTAAATTTTCAAAAATAATTTAGTAATATTAATAATAACGTCAAATATTATATACACACAGTATTATAGTTCCTAAAATGAAATATTAATCTTTTCTTTATAGACTCATTGGCGCAACTAGACTTTTGAGAAAAGAGGTATAAAAAAATCAGGTTAAAAATTTTTCAACTAATAAAAATTAATATACCTATGTGTGGATTTTTATCATTTTCAATTTGTGCTATTTTAGATCCAACTAGGGTAGCTCCAATAATCGAAAACTCCTATCTCCTCTAGTTGCGCCAAGATCCACAGCTCAAATTTAATTTTGTATTAATTTTTAAATCATATTAACATTTTACTGGGTATAATTATATATTGCATTTAGATTCTTCAAAAGCAATCTTCAGTTAAATTCATCAGAAGATTTGAATGATCCAAATTGTCCTAAAGAAATGATTGTAGGAAAAGTCACTCATTTTGAAACGTTAGTTATAAAATGTTATAAATAACTTATAATAAATGATTAATTAAGTTATTGTATGAATTCTAAATTATATTTCAGAAATATGGACAAAGCTCAACAAAATAAAACCTCATTGCTTCAAAATGTAATACCAAATTCGAGTATAATTGTCAATTGCATGTCTACTAGTTGTTCAGAACAAAATTCATCGCAAAATATAAAAAGTCAACAACCACTTACACAAAAAATGCTATTACGGTAAGATATTTTAAAAGTAGATACATTAATACATTTGAGGTAGGTATATATTATCAATTTAATATTTATAAATATACATATTTTATTTCAATATGTTATTGCCAATCTTAGTAATAATCATATTGATTATATTTCATTATATTAATGAAAATAATTAATATCATATTTTGAAATAATATCATATTAACATAAAATTGAATTTAAAAACAATATAATTTCTTAACAGAACAAGGAATTAAACAGCATACTCCTACGGAATGTATTTTTAACTTCAAAGACGTTAATCCTATAATCTGAATAGCCTATCCCATATAGGAAACCTATTTGGAGACCCCAGAAATCAAATAATAGTCAATTAAAATGATAAAAATTACGAACATTATAAAAAAAAGTCAGTCCCACGAATGAGGGGCTCTTGACTCCCGAGAAGTCACATGACGTTGCATTGTTCCCCCCCCCTCCTAGCGGCGGGAGATGATTGATAATTTTCGGAACCGAGGATCGGACTAGGTACTGCTTTTAGTACGTTATACACCTACCGAAGTGTATTACACACTTAAACATCAGTCCGAGTCCGGTATAACTATTATTAAATTTTCATCGGCGATTCAAAAATATCAAAATATCCCCTTCTTCATTATGTCTATATATTATTGTTTAGGTACTAAACGGGCATTTATATATACCCTCAATGCAATTAAAATATTTTTTTACCAACATACAAATTTAATACTCCCTTAGAGCTCCTGCGGACTCCAAAATTCTACTCCCATTCGGGAAGGTACTGAGAAGCTCCCGTATACCTCCGGGACTTCTGGTACTGTTAAGATTTAATTATTCATTAATAAACATCTAATTTATACACATTACTTTTATTTTAGCCACAATAAAAAAATGGAAGATGATCTTGTCAATCAACATAAAAATAATGCAAAAAGAATCAAATCCAGTGTAAAACAAAAACAGCATTTACCTGATGAAAATACAGTTGCTGTAAATACAATTTAATAACTAGTAAATTATACCTATGTATTTTAGATCCTGAGCGAAGTAAGGATTGTATTAGTTCTACAATGAAGTGTTTTTATTTTATTTTTTTTTTAAGTCTACTCAAAAGTTTTAATAGAAGAAGAGCTCCAATTCAAAATATTATAATTTGTTAATTAAAGAGGTCATGTTTTGATTTTTTCTATACTCCTTTAACACATAAAGTATTTAACAATATTTAATAATGTATTTAAATAGATACCTATACAATTAACGATACAATTTTTTAAAAAAGTTTTAAAACTAATTTCGCAATTTTGAGTTACCTATTTATGAAGTTTAACATTTTGAGGTATCTAAGTCATAAAGGGGTTCATTTTACATAAGTATTAATTAAGACCTGAAAATTTAATACAAAGTTTGCCGTTCATTATTTTAAAGTGATATCAGACCTATATTTAAAACATTTTGAAAATCATAGTTCACAATTTTTTTCAGGACGGCTATATTGTATTGGAAATAATTTACGTGAACCACACATTTTACGAAATATGAATGTATGGAAATTATTATTTTTGAATAATAATATGTACATGAAAATTACAATGTTGAATTATGTATATTTGAAAAATCTTTATTGGAACAGACATTACATGGAATGATACATTTTTGTAACAACTATGAATGGTATTAATTCAGTTCTCAACAATCTATTACTTGGAATAAACATTTCATGGAATGATACGGATAGGTATACGATTGTGTTAGTTTGTGCCGTTGTCTTCGTCGTTTATACAACGTCCTAATCAAAGTTATTAGAATTTTAATTTGGGGGGAGGGCCAACAAAAAACTCTGATTTTATATAAATTAATTTTTTCATCTTGGTCTTTGAATATCCACTGCGTAATTCGTTTCCAAGGCTACATACTACTTGCGTCTCGAAAAAAGGAAGACTAAGCAGGTAATAAATTCGATAGCCTACTTGCGTCCCGTTAACGGGACGCAAATCGGCTATAGCATTATAATCGATGTTATCACATTTACCCGGCTAAAATCGATTTAGATTTGAAATTTATCGATATATACTGCGATATTACCACAGAAGACTGCAGGCTGTATATATATATTATATTATATATATATATATTTTATATATATTATATATGTTTTTTTTTTCATCAGTTACTACTATACATTATATGGACTTTGGAGAGATTTATGAGTTATGACCTGACGGGCGTACAACTTGTTGGACCTGATAAGATAGAAATTACGGATTTACCACGGACTAAGATTTATCTTAGTCCGTGGGATTTACAGAGCAATTAAGTAAAAGCAGACCAAATATACTTGATAACATGGTCCGCGTATTTGTTATATTTTATGTTACCTATACCTATTTTCATTTTACAATACTTCAGTACGACTCGTTGTGTAGATTGTGAAGCGTGAAATAAGTGTGAAGTGTGAATTGTGTCTGTGGCCTGTGCAGTATGGAAAAAATGTGTAGCTCAAAATTATGTGCTATTAATGGTTTTTATATCATTAATGGCTATAAGTTTGGATATCACAAAAAATTGAAGAACGACATTTTTCGATGGAAGTGTACTAATAAAAACTAAAAGTAGACATCTATCAAAATATAATAGCTAATTCTACGCCACATAACCACATTCCAGACGATACTATCAGTCTCGATAGACAAAAACTAAGCAATGTCTCAAAACGAAAAGGCCTTTTAGATATTAGCATAAAACCATCGAAAATTATTTTTGCGGAGCTTAGTGCTGATGACCATATCAAATCTACATCGAACGATATTAATCTTATAAGAAAAAATATGTACAATGCTCGTCGATCAATTTTACAAAAACTTCCAATAAATATTGAAGAAGTACATAATATGCTCCAAGATCAACCCGTACTTACGGCTGAAAACAAAAATGTTGTCCTTGTCAATGACAGACAAAATAATATTATATTATTTTCATGTGATAAAAACATAAATTTATTAATTAAATTAAAAACTATTTATGTAGATGGTACTTTCCAATATTGTGCAAAACATTTTTTGCAAATGTTTACTGTTCATGGGCTTATTAATGATTATTATATACCATTAGTTTTTTTTTACTTTGCGATAAAGAAACGGAAACATATACAAAAGCATTTACACACCTAAATGATGAGTGTTCAAGGCGAGGCTTCACATTTATTTAATTTAATTTAAATTTTATTATATAATCTTTACAAAATTATGCATTGCCACTACTTATCTTAGAAGTAAAATATAACTTAGGTACCTAATATTTCGTTAGTATAAATATCATAGTAAATAGTAAATAGGTACTTAAATGTGTGATAACGACAAAATGGTAAGGTGTTGTTCTAACGTCCTTCGTATAGACATACTCATAGAGTAAAATACTCAATGGACATACCCGTTAAAATCGGATCAGTGAGGACTACTATAGCGCCACTTCAACATGACTACAAATATGAGAACTCCAATAAATATCTGTTCAAAGTATTGTAATAATTACAATTATTATTATAGAATTATTCTTATAAATGTCTGTACCGCCAAAAATATGAACATTCCAATAAATGTCTGTTCAAAGTAATGTAATTCCAACCATTTTCTGTCTTATCATATTATATATTTCAATTGATTCTAATTTCTAAGTTTACTACATTATTTTCAAGTAATAATTTTTCCAAATATTGTATAATTATTTGATTCCGTAAAACGTCTGTTCCGTTGATTGAAATGAAAAAAATGTATTATTTTGGTATAAAATGATGTCAAATGGGGGCGTGTAATCCATTTTGATTATAATAACGTTTTTTTTTTTTTTTTTAGAAAATTTGTATAAATACTTAAGTATTTACATCAAATATAAATTTATTAATACCATCCATATTAATGTGATAAAAATTTTAAAATGGACTTTTTTAATTTTGGTCTATTTGGAAATTAAGTATTTTACTTATTTTAAATTTTAAGACCTGAAAATTGAATATATATAGAGAGTTATTATTAAGTATTTATTCTTACACGGAATTATAAATAATACTGTAATACCTCCACTATACAAGTCCAATCCCATCCGTCAAGCAAAGTGCCTTCCACCCCCCTTACTGACCTATCTTTTTTTTTTTAGGCCGATGTAGTGACTCACGGTATAAAACGTAACATGTCAAGTCAATATGAAAATAAATCATGCAAAATTACTAAAATAAAACACTTTGTAAGCAATAACCAACCAACTAATGTAAATACACCAACTCAAACGAACGAAGAAATTGCAACCACCCATACTGTTGCTAGAGCAACACAAATTTGGCCGCCTTGTAAGATTACACGAGATTCGCAAACAATGTTAGTGTTTTTGTATTGTACTAATATTTATTATAATATTATAATTAACGAAATTATAAATATTTAATTTAGGATTGAATTACCAAGATCACCAACAGTTTTACCAAACTATAATGTACCACTTGGTAATAATGTAATGCCTGGAAAACACAATGAATACGAAAATCCATCGACTTTAATGCGTCCACATGAACAAAATCAAGGTAGGTACAAGTATATACCGTATAAATATATAAATCAGGCCCTGCGTAAAACTATACATAAATATATTTTACTATTATATGATTAAAACAATCATCACTTAATGAATTGTGGCTAATATAGAATAAGCTTGGAAATATAATACTATAAAAAAAATTTAGATTCGAATTAGGTAACCTGTACTCATAATATATACGAATTATACGTACCAATTATACTACGTACGAATAGTCGTATAGTAATTGTAAAAAATGTATGGGGTGGATTAAAGGGTATCAAAATTTGTCCCATATATTTTTGTTTTAAAAGTCAAAGATTTTACTAATATATATTAATGTATTATGTGTTCTACAGAATCACTATCCAATCAATTACAACTATTAACTGTGCCATTATATGCTTCAATACCTGTAATGAATCACATTTCTCAAAGTGCTCCAATATTACAGCCATGTTCACATTATCATAATCAGGTTTAAATTATTTATAATAATTATATTTTGTCATAATATGTAGTTTATTCATATAAAATAAACGAATGGCTGAGTGGAAAAAAGAACAATATTCCTCAACACACAACTTTCGGAAAACTAAAAAAAACTGTTTATTTCCTTAAGTCTTATTTGAATAAAAAAACTTGTCTGTACAACATACATTACCTAGTACCTAACCTTTAACTTTCTAAAATATGAGATCATAATAATCAATAGTTTTTTTTGTATAAAATCTTTAATAAGCTGGAATGTTATCCTTTTTCCACTCACAGTAATTTACAGATAATATTAGGCTTTGAAAATAATTTAACACTAAATTTTTTTAAAAATTAGGCTATATTAATATATAGTTATAAAATACTGTTTTTATTTTAGTTAAAGTAATACAAATCATGTAAAATCGTATTTCATAAATTGTAGATACTTCTACAACATCCATATCAGAATGTTGAATTCAAACCAAAAATGGACCCCATGCAAAATGAAACTTCAATTCCCATATTATCAAATACATTTTATCAGGTAATATTAATATTAATAATAATATTAAGAGGGTTGGAAGCAACCAATATCTAGGAGTTGAATATAGCTGGTAATTTAATAAACGCGTATAGGCAAGGTGTTAGTACCTATATGATGTGAGTAATACCTAAATGTGTGCGTGATTTTCCAGTTTCTAGAATTGGTACCTATTATTTTTTATCTGTAAAATGGACGAGTACATAATCAGGGACGAGACTAGGGGGTGTTACACCCCTCCCCCCACTAGAAAGTAATTGGCAAAATTAAGTTCAGTCGAAAAAAAAACAGAAATTTTATGACCTTTTTTTTTTGCTTAATTACCATGTTTTGAAGGAGTTTTTGAAGAGTTGAAGGAAATTTCGAAATTTAGTCGACAAAATTAAAAAAAAGTTGATGACTTTTTTTTTAGCTTATGTACCTACCTACATTTCATTTTAAATCGTATTTTGGAGACACCCCCCCCCCCCCCAAGAAATATGTCATGGGCTAGTCCCTGCCTATAATACTATTAAACCTACGACTTTAATTTATTAGTCTAGATATTGTTTTATTCAATATATTAGGACCTTTTATAGATACTTCTTATACAGCACGTTTAATAGATAGGTATACTACAATACTACATATAGAATATATATGTATAATATAATACGTCTAGAAACGGCGAAACAGGGTACTTGGCCTGGGCGCCATTATGGTGGACCGCAAAATGTAAAATTATTTACATTTTTGGAAATGGGATCCCCGTTTTTTTTTTTGCTTATTTTCCATTTTCAAACAGATAATAATAACTATCAATATTTGATAAATTATATCAAAATTTTTGTAGAAAATTATTAATTAAGTTTTTACATATTTGTCGATTTTCTTCACAAAAAAGTTTAATAAACAAAAAAAACCGTAAAATTTTTTACCACCCTTAAATTAGAATGACCATATTTTGAAAATTAAAAAACGAAACAACAATTTTTGTTGCCTCGTTAAAAAAAAAAAAATAAAAAAAATCGAAACAATTATTGTTGTTTCGTTTTTTAATTTTCAAAATATGGTCACCTTAATTTAATGGCGGCAAAAAGTTTTACGGTTTATTTTTTTAAATTATTTAACTTTTTTGTTAAGAAAGTCGGCAAATATAAAAACACTGATGCCTTTTTTATTTGCCTATTACAGTTTTAAAAGAGCACTGCAATTACTTTTGCCCCGGACGACAAATACTCTAGATTCGAATCTCATTATCATATATACTACCTTTATATAATTTATAAATTACTTTTTGATTTTTGAATTTAAGACCTCTGATTTGTACATAACATTAAATTAAATTAAATTTAAATTAACTACAGTAATAAAATCTAAAATGATCTAACAATTTTTTAAGACTATAATAGATTATATAACAATATACCTACGGACTTAAATACTGAATTTTTTTAGTTAAAATTGGCATGAAAATCCTGTATCCATTTAAACCAGAATTATACTTTGAAGAGGTGATTTAGATTTTTGACATTTTCTATAAACGCATAAAAAAAAACTACTAAAAATGATGTAATATAAACATAATTCTGTCCAAATCGACTTTTATTATTTCTTCATAATACCTAAAATAATGAATTTTAAATATTGAAATTTACCTATGTAATTTAACACTATTGATGGCGATCCAATTTTCACGAACTTTTAGCTATTTAAAGCAATTTTATATTTGGAGATTTTTAAGCTCTGAAAACTGTATACAAAGTTGAATGTAAAAAATATCAAAAATCGTTAGTCGCAATTTTGTATAGGTATCCATTTAAAATTATTCAATAACATTATTTTATTATTTCGGTATGAAATGTTTTTGAATTTCAGGGAAAAATCGATCTAATGATAGAAATTTCCACAGATTCTAGGTGGACTAGGAGGTACCTACCTTTATTTTGGGAAATTATTGATTATTTTTTTTAAATTGGTAATTTCTACTTAATAAACTCTAAAATACTTAATTTATATGTTAATTAAGTCAAAAAACGTATAAGAAATATATGTATGTTTAAGATTCTGAACAGAGCGAAGTTAGTAGTATTATAATTATGTTTATTTATAGGGATGAGCCTAGGACTAAAATAATAAGGGGCAAGGATGGCAGTGTATTAAAAATAATTTAGTTATAAGCAATAACAGTCGTCAATTATTGGCAAATTTTCTGCAAACTGACGTAATTTTACAGATTTATTTCCCCGAAAAACGTGTAAGTAAGCAAAAAGTAAATGATAAATTGTTCACTCATTAGTTACCTTATTCTCATCACTGTTCATTTATTTCACGTGCATTTCGTGCGTATATTTTGTTAAAAAAAAAAAAAAAAAACTTTGGATTCAAAAATACCGCAGGACATACTGCATAATTGACAATTATCGTAAAATAGGGTAACTTCGCACCAAAAACATAAATAAATAAATAGTTAAGTTGTTTTACATCATGGCGTATGAACAAATTATGATAGAAAAATGTTAATGTTTTCATATTGTTTCTGATATTGTAAACGGTCTTTTGAAATGATTCTAATTTCAATATGTTAGGTAATTTCCTTCTAAAATTGGTACCTACTTACTCTTAAAAAATTGTATCACAAATGCGTAAATATTTCATTGAACAAATTAGATAGTGTTCATCATCTGAATTATAAAACAACTTGGTAATTAGTTATTTATTGTATCACATATATTAAGGATTAAGAATAGGTATGTAGGTACTTACCTATCATTTTAAGCATACTCAACCTACTTTTCATAGCTATAACGATTTTTGTAAAAAAAAAAAAAAAACACCAAAATGATCATATTTCTGCGAATTGCATCATGATAAAATCAGTGCAAGTAACATAAATGACATTCATTGAATAAAAAATTAATATTTTATATTATTTTTGTTTTAGTATATGGTCAAACAGATATAGACAAATTTAATTAGTTTCTTTGTAGGTACACGTTACAATGTTGTTATAAGTTATAAATAATGTACCTAGATATTATGTTTAATGTTAAAAAATGAAAAAAAAAATGCAATGTTTAAATTAAAGTTTTATTATTTAAAATGTATTCTTAAAATTTCCTTTTTTTCGTTTAATTTACGTTTCTTACACTTTTAGGATTAAGCATGTAGGTATACAGAACATTGCGCCAATAACATTATTATTGCTGAAATTAAATGAGTTTTTATTATTGGTGCAAAGTAACTCGACAACACATATAACTCTGCATCGAAATTGAAAAAAAAATGTTTTAAGTTAGTCAAATTTTAGCTTCAGAGAATCACTCCTAATGTTTATACCTGAACGTCTGTGTCATAATTAAATTATTAAAGTGGCGGTGGTACGTTTTGGGTTAAAAAAAAATGAATAATTTGGTGCAATATAAGTTACCTTATTTTACGGTATGCCTATAGTATCAATGATGAGACTTATTATGATATTACGTCTACCTATATTGCAAATAAACATTTATTTTATAGGTAATTAGTAAAGTGACACTCAATCACGTTTATTACTTATGGTGTAATGTTGAACAGTTATATCTATAATAGTATACTGAGCAATAACGTAGTATAGGTATATAATTTGCAATGATCGTCATATGCTTACACCGAAATAGAATACCTAAGTAGTTTCAGAAATTATTTATCATTGCTTTAAAATGCAATACATCTACCAAAAGTAGGTATCCTGTATGATTAGCGAATGGCTTCCATCCTTACTGTCACAGTGTCACCCAACGAGCGAAGGACTTCTACCTCTACTTTATATATATAGAAATATTTTAGATTTATAAAACATTACTACCTACTTAAATTATAATACCTACACTTATTCAATTAGTGTGTTTGTGAAAATAAAACGCACATACAGTGCTTAATGTTATAATGTTTTTTCTATGAACTATTGTATGGCAAAAGAAAACGAAAAGCATTCAAGTTAACCAAGAAGAAATTATAACAAGTTCTGACTCGGAGTACAGTAGTTTTTACTCGCCAATGTTGCGGTACAAAACAGATAGCAGTGATAAAGAAGTATGAACACATTTGTATATTATATTTTTAAATGTTTAAATTGTAATTTTTAGGTAGGTACATACATTTCAGGAATAATTATTTTTAGTCAATAAATCAAATATTCTAAAATAAACATAAATAATAAGAGAATTATTTTTAAAATTTTAACAATAGATTACTTGCTGCTCATATGTATTATATTTTATAACTAGGTATATTTTTTTTTTTTTTTTTTATAATTACAGGAATGTTCTTGTTCGCCCGACTTCATTAAAACAAATTGTCCTAAAAAATTTATTGAAAAAGTAAGTACTTATTAGGTTAAAATTTATTTTAAAACAGATAATGAATAATAATTTTATTGATTTTAGCACTCACTCAGAATGGAAAATGTTGTAACAACACCAGATATAATCTTTCGGTACCAAATGGAACACTGGGATATCAATACAGTGTTGCAAAAAGATATGAATGCATTAAATACATTAACTCAAGTAAATTTAAATACAATTGATTGTTTATAAAAATATATGTGTATTAATTATCAATCTGTTAATTTTAAACTAATATTTGTATTATAATCTAACACTTTAGCCTCTATTAGTTAATGAACAACTAAAACAATTATGCGTGGAACTAAACGTAAACGGTACTTCTAAAACTTCGTATTATGAAGACGGATCATCAAGCAGTGGAGGAGATGAATGCCTAATCTCTATTGGAGTAGGTATCTAAATTATAAATACTAATTTAATACCGTGTTGCATTCGTTTGCACATGATATAGTGTTAATTTAAAAGAGTAAACTGGAAGGGTAGAGAGAAGCTCTCGAGGGGAAAGGATTAATGATTAGTAGGGGTAAAATAGAACATGATTTTGAAGAAAGAGAACACAGAGCGCGAATGCGGAATAGGAAAAGGTAAGTAGGTAATGAAGTCGAGTGGGTGAGGTTGCTGTTCAAGTATTTAGGATCTGTTTTACACAAAAATGGTGGTTTTGAAGAAGATATGAAACATAGGATTAAGTGTATGTGGTTGAAGTAGAGAGAAGCGGCAGGTATTTTATGTGACAAAAGAATCCCCATTAGATTAAAAGGTATATTTTATAAGACAGTATTCAGGCCTGTATTGATGTCGGGATCAGTGTGTTGGGCAGTGGATGAGAAGACAGAACAGATTATAAGTGTGGCAGAGATGAGAATGTAAGATAGATGAGTGGAATGACTAAAAAAGACAAAATAAAAAATGAATATAATATAAGGGGTAGTAAATGACAAAATGAGGGAGAATAAATCGAGAAGGCCTATGGTATGTTTTAAGGAGAGAAGGAACAGAAGAAGTAAGAGAAATAAAGGAGATTCATGTTGAAGGAAATAGGGGAAAAGAAAAAAAAAGAGGTGGGGGATATTATAAAGAGTGATTATGAGGTGGGAGATTGAGTTCTGCAGTAGTTGAAGACTAGGGTGGCCGACCCCGAATAATTGGGAGAAAGGACAAAGAGAAGAAGTAGAGTAAATGATCTTTTGCTTTTACAATGATTTTTATTTGATTTTTTCCTTAAAAAAACAATTTTTTGGATAGAAGTCTAGCCAAAATTACGAAATAAACATCTTATATATATACCAAATTGGTTTTATTTGTTACTTAAAGGTAATTTTTTAATTTTCCCAGTAGTTTTCTTGATCATAAAGAAAAATTACCAATTATTACAAAATCGTTATAAATAGAAAAATAACAATGAAAGTTGTCATGATTATCACCTATACCTACCTACCTATTTTTCTATTTATTTATTTATTTATTTCAACACTTCCACCAAGCATACGTAACCAGTGTAGTATTATCGTAGAGTTTACAAATATTATTAAGTCGGGATCCCATGACTAGTGTATTTGCTAAGAATTCAATATTAGTCATACTTGATAAGTATTTTTAAAGACTAAAAATGGCCAAATTGTTTATGCCGTTCACACTTTCCTGTACTTACCGAACAATTTTCATTGCAGTACTCATCATTCGTGAATCGTCTTTTTGGCGAATGTGCTTTGGCGCAGCCTTCAAGATTGTATGTAGTACGAAATTAACAAGTATGTTAATCAAATTAGTCAAATCTACATTTCTATAAATTATAATGTTGATAAGAAAAATAAAAAGATCATTCAAAGAAAAAAATGGATTAAATGTGTAGTACAAAAATCAGAATATTTCAGAAGCTGCTTTGGCGAAATGGTTGGGTATGACTATACAATACCTATATACCTATACTACATACAGGGCCATTTCACGAAGAAAAATTTGGGGGGGGGGATATGAAATGTGAAAAAAAATCTAATACTTCTCTTCAAAACATAAAATAAGCAAAAAAAAAAGAAGCTATTCCTATTTTGCCGACTAAAATGATGATAATTTATAGATTTCTCATTTACAATTCTGAAAAATACTTCATTACTGATAATTAAAAAAAAATACTGCATAATTTTTAATAACTAATGTCATTTTTATTATTGAATTCTGAATATAGTGAGGGAGCTATTGGTTTTACAATAATGTTTATTTTTATACTGCTGGAAACAAATGTTTGTCTAGACGACTTGATCCAATCCCTATACCTATACGTGTAGGTACTCATTTTTCAGTAGCAAATTCCATCCAAATTGTATTTTTTTTTATTTTTCGATAACTGCATAATAAGTTGCATATATAAATACTTCCAAAAAAGTAAGTTACTTTCTCGTAATCCTGAAAATAATAGGTTTAAGAACTTGTTCACAGAATATGTATTTTACTATTATACATAAGTTATGAAATATTAAACATTTTTTTCTAATTTTCATAATTTTTAATTTGAAAAATTGAATTTTGTAAATAATAGGTACATGTTATACAATCTGTAACAACAACATTATTGTGTTATATCACTAATATTATTTAATTATATATTTCACTGATGTTTTAGAACAATAAGAAAAGAAAGGTCAATTACAGTAGAATGGCTATGATTTACGAAGAATATGCTCCATTACCACCACCCACGACATCACCTCGTTTAATGTAAGATTTATACTACACGAAGAAAATTGCCCAATAGATATTTATTTAAAACATTTTGATTTTATTAAGGTCGTCAAATACTAATCAATCAACAGAATAAATTTTGAATATTATCTTTAAAAAAATCAAGAATTGACACTACAAAATTGCATTTACAATTTCGCATACTATACCACATTTAATTAAATATTTTTAAATAAATAAATTTATATATTTTTAAAACCTATTTGATACTAGTAAAAAATAAAAACAAAGATGTTGATACCTCAATAAGAATAAACTAAACAGCATCAAGTAAATAGTATATCTATCTATTTTATTGTTTATTAGTATCATAGTCAAATTTAAAATTAGTAAGTAACATTTTTAACTTATTATATCTAATTATTTAGTTTATAATAAGGTTATGTTCCTATTGAATTAAAAATACAAAAATAATACTTATTTTCACTGAATTATTTCACATATTTAAATTTTTAATTAACTTTATGCAAAATAAAAATAAACATTACTCCACATAATTTTCATTTAAAACTCTAAAATCTATATCTTTAGTAGGTAATAATTAATAGTCATTAGATAAGAGATTTTTAAAGTATGTACAAGTGGTAATTTATTCTCAAAGTCAAAATGTATTATATAGTATTCGAGTACCTATTATACATTGAATACCTATAGGTACTAGCCTTGTGTTAACATATTTAAATTATTAAATATAATTTTTAGATTCTGAGCGGAGCGAAGACCTGCAAATTAAATTTTTAAGTATAAATTGAAAAAATCAGAAAAATGGTTTTTGGCAATATTTTTGATAAGCATTTTTAGTTTAAATTACATATGGTAAAATTGATTATTTTATTATTATTATATTCGCAAAGACTAATATTTTTTCAGATTAAAATTTACAAAATATTTGCAATTGTAGATTTGAAGACTTGAAATTTAAATACAAGGTAATCATACAATATTCTAATTATTATATATTCTAAAAATCTAAAAAATGGTTTGGAAGATATAAATTTTTTTAGGTTTAATTTTATAATGCAATCTAGCTAGGTAATTTATAGTTTTGAATATTATTAAGACTTAACTTTTAAATACAAGGTTTTTACTTATTTATATTATATTTAAATATATGTTATATTATATAATATATAGAATAAAAACATTTTTTTTTTTACAACATCTAATATTTGAAAAACATCCTGCAATAAACACTAGTAAATCAATCTCCGCTCAGTATCATTCTACAGAAGTAATGATGAATTATTGCTTTAAAATTTAAAATAACATTATTATTTTGGCAAAAGCCAAAATGAGCAAAGTGAGGTATTTCCCACCTTTTGATCCTGTTCATAATTGTTTAGTTTCTTTTGAAAAAATGACAAAGTAATAATTCGGTTCTATCTGAAGTTATTAGATATGACTTACCAGATATTATATCATTATATACACATCGTAGATTTCATATTAATATTTTATTATTATGGTATCTGTAGATTTTCTCCTCACAAATAAAAAGATTAATTGAGTTAATAGAACAAGCCCATTAAAATAATATAAAATAATATCTTCAGTATATATAATTAAGACCAGGCGATTATTTTTTCTTCAAACAATCGATTATTTTAATTTTAATTAATCAAATAATCAAAATCAACTGGATGAGTTAACGATTATTAATCAAATTTAATATTTGGACAATTGATATTATATAGAATACCAAATATCAATTAATCGTCATATTATTATTATATATGTAGCTACTAGTAAGATTTGTAGACCTAAAACTGCATCCTAGATGATATAAAAATTAACTCATTTTTTTAAATAATATAATTAAAAGTATTGAAGTAACTCTATATACGTATATTATAGTACATTATTTTCTGTTAATTAGAAAAAATGAATTAAATAAATAATCAAATAATAAATTGATTAATCGAGTGCAATAATAAATTTTACAAAATAATCACCTAGCCCTATATACAGAGTGGAAACAGAGTCTCTCGTATAATATTCATGTTCAGTATGATATGTAAATTATGACATTTTTTTTTTTTTAATCACAGTGGATTTTTGTTAATATCTAATCAAAAATTCAAATTAAACAAAAAAATAATAATACTATCAAAATCCTTGCAAAATCCAATATGAATTTATTATGACTCGATTTTTAACCCTTTTTTATCATATATATCAATTCATATTAGATTTTTGAAAGGATTTTGATGGTATCACTAATTTTTTTTAATTTGAATATTTGATTAGATATCCCTAAAAACTCTTAATTTCATTCTAATAAAAAAAAAAAAAAAAAATTTTATAATTTACATATTATACTGAACATGAATATTATATGAGAAATCACACCTTTGTTTCCACCCTGTATAATATACATATTATAACTAAACACTCAAAAATTACTAAATATATTTTTATACTATTTTTAAAATTTAAACAAATTTTTATTAAAATGGCCACCAACTAATTGCATATGGGAAGAAATACCTAGGACCTAAATTCCTATAGTACATAAATATAGGTAAGTACGTAAATATTAAACTTGTTAACACTTAAAATTAACATGATTATAATTACTGTAATTTGAGAACATATTGATTTTAATAATTACTGAAATACCAGTAGTAATATAATAATTAATATTCTTTATTGTGCTTCTTCTCGCAACTTAAGTCAATTACTGTTGTTACTCTCACTGTTACCAATGCTCTTTTAACATTAGAATAGGTACTTAATTTTTCTAATATAAAAGGTTTATATTTTAATCATTTTTGACATTGATTATACAATATTCTCTTATCCCTAAATCAAACTTTTTATATTTCCTCTCATAAGACATAAATGATAACTAGAGCACAGATTTATATGCAATTGTGTATATTATACTACCTATAATTTTTTTTTTTATAAATATATTTTATCAAAATTCCACATTAAAATAAAAATATAAAACAACACTGTTTTAAAATAGTCGAAGATTCAAAATCATTTTTGAAGCCTATATCAAGATAATTTATTTTTACATGTTACAAATCACAAATACTGTATACAATTAAAGGTATGATAATGCAGAATGTTAACTAAATATGTAAAAAAAGCTACAAAATCCCAACCCAGTAGTTTTAATTAGGTGTTTTTTTGAATAATTTTCTACAACTTTGTAGAATTGTTAAACATTCTTTATTAAATCATTACTAAAAAAATTCACTAATATTTTACTGAAGAAAAATTATAAATGCATTTATAGTAATAATATCAAAAATTTTTATAAGTATCTATTTAAATAAAATTATGTTTTTTTTTAAATAATTTTAGTGCATATAAATTCTTTGCTCTAATTATAATTCTAATAAATAATTAATATGAGCATGACTCATAGATCTTTAAATTAGCTCAATATTTACTACTAATTTACCATATATACAATGTGAAACATATTACACAATAAGTGCTATATGCATATATTTATTATTTTACATATAGCTCAATAACCGTGATACCAAAATCATCTAAAAAATATTCGTAAAACATCAAAATTAAAATTATTTTTTATACTTCATATATATTTTATAACAAAATTGTGTATACATGAGTGATAAATAAAAAGTAAACATATTTAAATTATAATTAAATAATATAACATTTTATATAAAGAATTTTAATTTTATTTTTTTACGCAAAATTGTAATACATAATTAATAAACAAATATTATATTTAATGTTATGTTAACATTTTTCAAATAAAATAATTGAATAAAAACTGATATTTTTAAGTGTATAGTATAATATTAAGATGTAGAGAACCTATGTAACAATAAATACAATATCTGTACACAATACAATAAAAACAATATTGTAATATTATTTTTTAATTTATAAAAGGTTTACTGTTATATTATAATAAAATATTGTGAATTGGAATACCAAAATATATATATTTTTTTATACATATATATATAAATCATTTATCTGTATTATGTTTTAAGTAATTATTACAAATGTAAGTCAGTTAAAGATATATACTAATGATACAAAAATGAATTCATAAAGTGCTATAATTAATGTTATTGTTTAAATAGCTATAAATTTAATGATAAGATACATGTTAAAATTGTAAATTCTAAGATTCAAAAATAGTTTTTAAAAAATAAATGAAATATAGTTGTTTATATTATTACATAAAGACATATTTTCTTAACCTGACAATTATTTGCTTCCCTTCTATTGCATTGTTAATACTTATAAGTTATAATTTACAATGAACCATAACACAATATTATAATTAAAACTAAGCATAATCATAAAGTAGGTAGGTACCTAAATATAAATATTTATATACCTACCTAATACAAATTAATATAGATCATAATCTAGGAATTTCGACTGAACCCCATTCAATATTATTTTTTGAGCATTTAAGACACTTAATGCTGCCAATTTCTTTACAATATTTAGTCAAGCAATATCCATGTGCAAACTTTCCACATGATTGACAATGGACTCCATAAATAACAATATTCATACAACACATACATCTTTTTTCGTTAAATTTATCAACTAAATATCCTTCCAATTCATTAATAGCTAATGCTGTCAATAATATATTGTCTGCTTGATCAGCAATGCAATATTTATTAGAAAAAAATGTATCCAAAACTTTCTCAGACATCTGACTATTAATTGTTAATACTTTGTCAAGTGGTGCGGATCCACCTGCTGTTATAATATAATCAACAAGTTTAATAAATGTTGCTTTGTTTGAATCATATTTAGCGTTTAAATCATCAACAAAGATAGAAATAAATACATAAAATATGTCCCCATTTTGTTCACATGCCACTTTGTTGATTTTTAGGTCAAACGGAGTAATTTTACAGTTTATGAGTTGAATAATATTATCAATATTCTTGCCAGGAAACAATACACTGTTTACCTTTTTTGCCTGAGTTTCAGATACCATTCTTTCTTGCATAAAATATTGTAATAATTGTTTATGTTGATCGTTGTAGGTCATTGTTGAAATTAAATTTCTGATTGGTAGTATCAAGTATGTTTTCCTATAATACACACAAAAACTTTTGAAATACATTATGCACATAGTTATTTTAATGATGAACACATAAGTGTATATGATATATTATATAAGAAATATAAAATGACAAAAATCTTTGGGTATTTTATTTTTATTTTAATTGTAAAATCATCAATTAAATTAGATACTTATATAATATCATACCTACTCCTACTTATTATAAAATCTTTAAAAAGTCTGATTTTCCTAAATACACTATCAATTTTAGATAAAATTATTGGAAAGAATTTTATTTTTATTCATACATAATTGATAAATATGTAAAGCGTTAGGTATTTTACAAAGTTATCATTTTGTAAAAATTCATAATTATTAATTTCAATTTGATGACTAATTTGGAACATAGTCATCAAATACTTTAGTTAATTGAGTTTTAAATGTTGAAAATTAAATAATTTTTTTTCAAACACTTCTCAGAAGTTTATTTAACGAAAACTTCCTCTATACTTTATATATTATTTCTATCCTTCATATTTGGCATTTGTCGTAGATATATAAACATATTGTAATTTACAACATACTGATAAATACCTACCTAGGTAGAAAAAAAAAAAGTCACCAAAATAAATATAGGTATGCGATTATTTATTGAATGTATTAGGCAACTTTTTATTTTTAAAAAGGAATCAAAATTTTTAATATTTTAATTACTAATTAAGTTTGAATATATTATTGATCATCCACTTCAAAACAAAACAATCAAACACATTGTAAAAACATGAGAACTGCTGAATTGTTTTTATTTAATTAATTTCTTTTCAATTATGCAATGAAAATTACTAATTACTTTAATTACCTATATTATATATTTAGTGTATATTTTATATAACTACACAAACTCAGAATATACCCACATTCTTTTAAAGTCAAATAAATAATTAATATACAGCTCGCTAATATAAGGTATCTGGTAACTAGTAAGTGCATTATTGCTATGCACCCCTGTGACCAATCCTATAATACAATATTTAATTATTGAGGACGCTACACTGTTATGTTCCCGCGCATGAAACATGCTTCGGGAGATGCACGTTTCTAGAAAACTGACTTATTTTAGCATACGACAACCTCTATAAAAAATTAAAGATCATAAGATCAAATAAATTTTTTCATGGGCTATTTTCAATAAACCTATTTTTAGTCGAGTTATAAGACTTTTAAAAATAGAAAATTCTGGGAAATTCAATGTCTTATAAGTTGACTTCTAATAATTTTATTGAAAATCACCCATGTAAAAATTTAGATTATTTTATGATGTTTAAATTTATATACAGGTCATCAAATGCTAAAATCACTCAGTTTCTCAGAAATGTGGATCTCCCAAAACATAATGCCATTTTTTTTATAATAATATTAAAAAAAAAACGAAATTAATATTCATTTAGTTCCAAGTACTTTTTTTTTATCATCTACCTCAGTCATCATTGTCGACACACTGTATGTCATACCCCGCAGTGTTTATTGACAAATTTACACTTACACGTAATACATATAAAAACAAATAGATACCTACATATTAAATGCGGGATAAATGTATTTATTAAATCATTAGTGGATAGTATGAATTAAGATAATACCTATATTAGTTCCTAGTTGATAGCCAGAATACAATAAAAGAAAAATACTCATTCTATAAGTAACAAGCAGGGCTTGGAAACTGTAGCATTTGCGTAATTTTTTTTTAGTAGGTAAATCTTAGAACATCTTAAGATACAAATTAGGGAAGTTGATGTGATATACAAATATTTATGTTAGTTTTTGAAGCTATTTTGCTAATTTAGGATTTTAAGTGCTATTTTTAGGGAATTTTTATATATAAATGTATTTTGTTTAATTTTTTTTATTTTAATTCACTCAACATAAATGTCTAAAATAATAAATGGAATTTTTGAAAATGTGTAGGACAGAGCCGACCAGAATTTGTTTTACTTACTGGTATTATTAATTGGATAAATTCTCCATTTATATCAATAAATATGTATCAACAAACGTAAAAATGTACAAATGACCAAATGTACAAGTATTTTATTTTAGTATTCTATCACTGCGGTAATCTGCATATATGTGCAGTTATTCGAAAACACCTACTCTCGTGTTTTTAAATCAATTTAAAAATGCCTTAAGTAAAAATTTTCAAAATACAAAAAAAATTCTTATAATTAGTACCTATATTTCTATATATATACACTTTCATAAAATTAATTAACAGTTATACATCCTCTTATTTTCCAAACTCCAACATGCTCAGGTTTGTACTTTCATATATTAGGGGAATCCAAAATGGTTCTTGATAACTACCAAATTATTGAACGGGTTTGGTAATTACGGCTGGTTTGCACCAGAAACCAGAAGCCAGCAGTGAAAAAATCTATCTAGTAAAAAACGATACAGTTATAAAGACAAGGGTAAAAACGACATGGACATAAACAAGAAAATATTATGATTTAATTTTTCATGCACGATGTATACATAATATAATACTATCACTATCATCGAAAGTCGTAGGGTAGATACTTTAATACTTTGTATTATTATCAGTTACCTGTTGTGCTACTAAATTATGTATTATTTTAACATAGTTCATTTTAAAAATAATTACCCCAGTACCCAGGAGGTTCATGAGCCTAAATTGAAAGCGAGAGGGAGTAGTATACTAGTATCCCCTACCCTGTTAACTTGAAAGGCCAATTGTATTAATACCCCCTTAATATTTTATAAATTAATTTTTAAAATTTGTAATATTTTTTATTTTATTTAAATTAGGTACCTGTGTTATTAAATTTTTTCAAATTTTACATTAACATTTTATGGAATCATTGGGAGGGTTACTCATGCTCCCCACGAAAAATGTTAAATTGTACCTATTCAATAGCTTATATTAAAACATATACCCATTATTAATTCTTTAATGTCGTTTGCTTCCCAGATTGTTTACTTACATTAGGTAACAGCGAATGGTGTTGAAATAACAGAATTTTGTCGATACATATATACCTATATATAATAATTTTTTTATTTAAATAGAAAAAATTTATATTGTAGGTATAGGTATCCTAAATACTCATATATTATTTATTTATGTGCAAAATTTAAAAAAATGGTCATAAATGAGTTAGGTACCTAGTAGTAAAGTCATAACGAATCAATGGAAATATTTGATAATATTAGGTAATTATTAATCAGTTTTAATAATTAAATAAATCATTAAAATTGTTTAAAATTTTAGGATAATAAAAATAAGTACAATTATTTAAATAGTAACAATGTATATTATGTATGTAGTACCTACTTAGCACAATCATTCAGTACATTGCATTGATCAAAAAATTAGTAAGTATTGTCCTATGAAAATAAGAATGTATGGTCACCATACTTATACCTAATGTATATTTTGATGTTTTAAGTGCATATTAAAGAGCTAAAAACTAATTATTTTTGTGTCATCATTTCTGAGCTCTAGTAATAAGTATGTATTGTCATGTAATAGTACTTACCAATAGACTGCAAAACCAAGATCCTACTTTTCGCGTCTTCACTGATCACAAGTGATTAGGTTTGAACTACAATCAGAGCAGGAAAAGCAGTGACAACAGCAAATTACCATAACTTTGGGTTACGCATAATGGCTATAGTAAGTACCTAAATACCGAAAATATGTTTATATCAAGAAGTACACACAAATAATCATATTGAAAATATTAAATACGTTATAAATTACGTAGAATCCAACGATGAATTGAAATTAATATTTAATAATTAATGACGGATAACTTCTTACTTTTTTAGATCTTGATAGATTATTAATGAATTACTAAATAAATTAAAATTCGTGGTTTTATTCGGTGGTAACACAAATTCATAATTATACGAATCTTAGAACGGGTTCATACACCGCGCGGGAAATAATAAATATTAAATAACATACAATATTCAATACTATCACAATCAGTAAACCACATTTACCATTGTGGTAACGTATATGCTCTTCGTACCACGGTATAGAAGATATAAGTAGGGAAACCGTCATAGATATCACGAACCACGATTGTTCTATCATAATATATTTTATACATTATGACATAACCTAAAATAAAAATGAATACCATGTTCCACGGTCTTGGATGTTCTGTGCGTTATCATAGACCTTGTAATATATATTTCTATGCACGTGACGTTCTTGATGAAATTTTGTGATAAGTTCGTGCTGAAAAATAAACATTTATAAATTTAAATCTTTATTCATGTTTTTAATTTCATACGTAAGAGCTAATTATTCCAAGTTCTAATATTTTTAACTTTGTTGCTTAACCAAGGAACACAATGGGTGGTAAGAAGAAACGTGGAGGAGGCGGTCATAATTTCGGTCGGGCGCTAATTAAAGACAGGTTCGGTCGTGGCAACAAGACATTGAACAACGACTCGTTTGTATGTAAATTCCACTGATTCTTGGTAGTTGGTGCACTGTTTAATTATTCTATTGAATATTATATTAACTGTGATGGATGTACATGGTTGATAATATTTATATTTTATGACGTAGCTTCATACGTCTGATTTAGCTGATGGGTATGATTGGGGCAGACTCAACTTGCAATCTGTCACTGAACAAAGTTCTTTCGAAGAGTTTTTGTCCACAGCAGAATTAGCTGGAACAGAATTCACAGTAAGTGATTATTTAATTATTTTACTCATGTAGATCGTTCTATAATCCATTATAATGTGTTTAGGCTGAAAAGTTAAATGTAGAATTTGTACCTGAAAGTCGAATGGTTGGTACTTTGACTGATGAGGAGCGATCAAAGATTGAGAAATCTCATAAAGAGTTTAAACATTTCATTAAAATTCCCCGGAGGTATTAAAGTGTGTATTTTATGTCAACAAAATCTTATTTTATATTTATAAATTTATAGACCTAAGTGGGATAGTAAGACTACCGCTGAAGATTTGGAATCAAAAGAAAGGCAAAATTTCTTAGATTGGCGTCGTAAATTGGCCGAACTTCAAGAAGAGCAAAGTTTGGTGTTGACACCGTATGAAAAAAACTTGGACTTTTGGAGACAGCTATGGAGAGTTGTTGAAAGAAGTGATGTATTAGTACAGATTGTAGATGCTCGTAACCCATTACTATTTTATTGTGATGATTTGGAGAAATATGCAAAAGAAGTAGATAAAAATAAAACTAACTTGTTGCTATTAAACAAGTCTGATTTGTTGACTGCTCCACAACGTAAATACTGGGCAAAATATTTTGATTCTAGAGCTACTAGAGTAGCATTTTATTCTGCAAAACAAAGTGAAGAAACTATTGAAGAAGGCAATGAAGAAGCTACTGAAATAGTGTGTAGCATAAATAATTGATTATATATTTCTGTATTAAGAAGCATTATTTATTTAGGTTGAAGAAACAGTTGATGAAGAAGAAATAGAAACAGATGGTGATGAGTGGGATAGTTCAGACTATGAAACTGATGAAGAAGAAGAAGTAATTGGAGATGTTGAAGGTATAACAATTCTGTTTAACTATTTTACAAATATCTTTGAATTCATTGTGGTTTTTTAGAAGAGTGTCCAATGTTAAAAAATTCTTCAAAGTTGTTATCTAAGGAAGAACTAATTAGTCTATTTAAAACAATACACGGAAATCGTAAACGTTTGTCAGATGAATTGGTTACAGTTGGATTAGTAGGTTATCCAAATGTTGGTAAGAGTTCTACAATCAATACACTTCTACTCAATAAGAAAGTATCAGTGTCTTCAACTCCTGGAAAAACAAAACATTTTCAGGTATAATATATACACTACAGTTAACTCTTTTAATTATTAATGTAATTTATCTTAACTTTTTTATAGTATATAGCTTGATTTATTATATTCTCTATCTGACTGTTTGCCATAGTATAAGCAACATATTGGCGCGTCCAGACGAGGCATGTTCGGCTGCGCGGCTTTGGGCGGCAACGTGCCACGCGGCTTTGGGAGGCCTCGTGCCACGCGTATTTTCGTGTCCACATGTACGCGGCATAAAAACAATTAAATTTAATAATAATAATATCTATAAAAATATGGACACGTCAAAATTTGTTCATTGAACATGATGTCAAAGCCGCGCTGCATTGCTGAAGACCCATCCTCACGGATCATCAAATGCCGCGCGACTTATCTTTGATCTAGACCGCTTCTTTGCCTGATCGGAAAATAATGCCGTGCGGCTTTGAAAAGCCGCAGAAACTGTATTTTATGTATTCATAATCAGGCCGCCCAAAGCCGCGCAGCAAAACATGCCTCGTCTGGACGCGCCTTAACAAATTTAATTCACAGAAGTATATATTTAAGTTAATTATTAATATACACAAATTATATAAAAAAAATATTTTAACCAAATTTGTAGTTTAAGGTTTATAAATATTTAATTTTTAATTTAACTAATATGCAATGTGCAGACAGAAAAATAATTCCCCCTCCCCGCCATTAATTAAATAACATTGATTTTGTGTTTTTGTATACTTAGAAAATTTTAATATTCCATATTTTTATAGACACTTTTTGTTGACAAAGACTTGATGTTATGCGATTGTCCTGGTCTAGTTATGCCAAGCTTTGTATTCACTAAAGCAGACCTCATCATAAATGGTATTCTTCCTATTGACCAGATGAGAGACCACAGACCCCCTATAAATATAATTTGTTCGCAAATACCAAGACATATATTAGAAGATCAATATAGTATAATGATAACAAAACCTCTGGAAGGCGAAGATCCGAATCGATCGCCAACAGCTGATGAATTCCTTAATGCTTACGCATGTAATTTAATCAAAAACTAATTCTTAACATTTAAAATTTTATGTCAATTAATTTTAGGTAGTAGAGGATACATGACGGCAAATGGTCAACCAGATGGTTCAAGAGGAGCTCGTGTAATTCTCAAGCATTATGTTCAAGGAAGATTACTGTTTTGTATTGCTCCCCCAGAAGTTGACCAAGCAAGATTTCATTCCTATCCACTTCCTGAAGAAAACCGTGCAACAAAGACATACACACCATTTGAAAAGATTCTTCTCAAGGTTTTAATTTTTCTTATTCAAATTTGTTATGTTGAAAATGAAAATTTTTTTTTTTTTAGCCAAATGTTGCTTCAGGATCAGATTTAGACAAAACCTTTTTTCAAAAAGTCACTATGGGTGCACACAGTAAAGGCATGCAGAAAATGGATATAATGGGCAGTATTAATAAGTATGTACACAACTACTACACTTTGTTAATTTGTTAATTAATATTTATTATAATTTTAGTCAATCTCAGCAAAGTACATCAAAACCGTGGAAGAACCATAAAGAAAAAAGGAATAAACACGAGAAATTAAGAAGACAATTTAGACATCTTGATATATAATTATTTTTTATTTTTTTATTATCATGACATTTATTTCTGATGTTGCATGTTTAAATGCTCTTTAAACACAATCTTTGCTCTAAAAAAAATCGTTATTAACAATTGTTTGCAAAAAAAAAAATATATATTGTTCTTTATTTCCTTTTATTTTTTTTATTTTGAAACCTATCCATTACACTGAAACGTTTCATAACTTTTAATTTCCCATCATCGATTTCTTCTGTTGGACGAGCATTCAGAGCTCTGACAAATTCCTAGAAAGAAAAGTAAAGATAAGTATTTAATAACCAAAACATCTACGTTAATAAATTATTTGATTTACCTTGGTTTTTTCTTCTAATATTTTTTGTTTTATTTTTGAAGGATTAGGTAGGGTTTTCTTCTTTAATTTATTTTTTACTTTGATATTTATTTTCAATGGTTTTACAGTCTACATGGAAAGAAAGCATATTATATAATAAATATTCAATAATATATATTACTATGAAAACATTTAAATTTGTTAAGTATACAACACTTGCCTGAAGTGAATTCCTAGCATTTAATTTAGTCTGTAATGTATTAACATCAACTTCATCCACAGTTGTTTCCAATGTTATCATTTCCGCTGGGATCTATACCATATACATAAATATTCAATTAAAATAAATGATTTATATCAAACTTTTCATAGTAGTATTGTAATAATGATGACTACCTTTTCTAAAAGCATTTTCACTTCAGCTTCTTTACGCTGCTTCTTTGTTTGGAATGGATTTCGCTCCAGAGCATCGAAATTAGGTTCACCGGATCCTAATAAATTGAAATTGTATTAGGTACAATTAGATGCACAATTCACTGTTTTACAATAAACCTTACCGGGTATTAATAAACTAGAGAAACCACCATCATGGCCAGCTCCGAGGACATCTTCAAATGGACAAAAAGCTAAATTGTTGATTGTCCTAGCAATATTATGTCGGAGATAAGCATGCTTCACTGTTTTTGTACAACATTCTTCATAAACCTAAATAATTGTTTAATCTTATCAATTTATCAAAATATCTATCAGTCTTACTTACATCAACAGCATTATTTATGGCCACTGCTAAACATCCAGTTTGACTGAATACCATACTTCTTGGACTAGTCCTTACTTTGTAATCTTGTAATGGTCCTTTTAATAGACGGATATCCCAAACTTTAATACTTCTATCCATACCTGAAGTAGCCATATACCTATAACAAAAAAAAAAAAATAATAATAATTTCAAACCAATTAATATTATACATGTTATTTAGACTAATTTAATTACATTCCATTAGAATTTATGGCAAGAGAAGTAATCATATTTCCATGACATAATATTTTAGCAACAGGTTCTCGAAGATTGGGACTCCACATTGATACTACACCTAAACATAAATTTAAAAAATTAAATATTTTTTTTTTTTTATGTACAATAAAATAAATCTCCTTCACCAACTATCTCCCACAACTTTGACACTTTCGCCCACCTCTTTTTTGGTATTCATTTCATCATCTTGCCATTAACTTATATTTCCTATACTAATCTTACTGCCTCAGTATTTACCTTAATACATGTCCGAGTCATCTTAATCTATTCTCCCTCATTTTGTCAACTATCAAAGTTACTCCTATACTATCTCTGCATACTCATTCTTTATTTTGTCCTCTCTAGTCATTGAACTTTTTCACCTTAACATGCTCATCTCTGCTACACTCATTCTCTGTTCTAGCTTCCTATCTACTATCCAACGTTGTGTTCCATATATCATTGCAAGTCTTATAAAATTTAACTTTTAACCTAATACGGATTTTTTTGTCATACAAAACACCTGACAGAACTTTTCATTTCATCCATTCACACATAATATTCTGTGTTTCATATCCTTTTTGAAGCCCCATCTTTCTGTAAAATGGACCTAAATACTTGAAGCTCTCAACCTATGCCACTACACCCCCAGTCAACTTTGTCCCTACCCTTCCCTATACCCTTTCACAAAAATTATACTCTATATATTCTGTTTTACTCCTTCTAATCCTTAGTCCTTTACTTTCAAGAGCTTCCCTCCATTATTTAAGACTACCATTCACTTCTTCAGGACTCTCTCCTATCAGCACTATATCATCTGCAAATAGCATAGACTATGGTATCTCACCTTGTATATCTTTTGTTTTTTCATCCATAACTAGGGAAAATAAATAAGGACTCAAAGCCGAACCCTGGTTGATCCTTAAATTCTCAGTTTCTCCACCCAACTCCTCACTCTTGTACTTACCCTTTTATACATGTTTTCAATTACGTTCACATACACTTTTAGTAATCCTTTCTTCATTAATGCCCACTTCAAGATCTCCATAACCCTTTTACTGCTACACTGGTCTTTCATTTATAACCCAGCTGTACTGAAGTTTTTTTTATATTGTTACCTAAATGCTATATATAGTAACTTTAAATTGTATGTTGAAGTTTAAAAAAAAATAAATCATTATTGACTGAGATATTTAAGTTTTAAAATGTTATGATAATAGGTTCCCAAACATAGTACATGAGCGAATACTTTAATAAAAAAAATAAAACACCATTATGTATATTATAATTTTAAATAGTTTATTTAATATAATAAATTCAATTGCGCATTATAAAAATAATATTGAAATAATAAGTGATAACGATATTGATAATACGATATTTCACAGGACAAAAAAATTAGAAAAATTTGGAATGCTTCCCATAAATCGGTAAATCAAGATAGTTATTTTTTCACGGTTAAATCCATTAAATTTTTATTGATTTATTGGTATAATCACAAAATTGATAAACCACTTATTCGATTTTATAAACAAAAGAACTTACTATTATATCTACATCAGGCAACAATATGTTTTTGTTCGATGTACTATTATGTCTCCAGCAGTTAAAGGGATAGGAATCCTTCTCTAGAACAATAAATACTACACAAAATTTATTTTTCCTTTCTCTGTACTTCTCTACTATCTATCTTCCATAAAATATTGGCTCCATTGTTTATCTAGCTCCTAAGCATAAACCCAAACTGATTTCTACTAACAATTGTCCCACTTCTTTCTTACCCTTTTATTATCTTTTCCTAAATCTTCATACTGTGGATCATAATTTTTAAGTTCAATAGTAATAATAGTTAATAAAATAAAAAATGACCTCTTGTATGTCCTAAACAGATTAATGCGTTATTTGGATTTTGAGTCATAAGGCTTAACCGACCCATTTTAGCATTAAATTGTGATACCATTTTTCCCATTGTTACATCTAACCATGACAAAAATCCTTCTTCACTCTATAAAACATGAATAAATTAAAATTGTCTTTAAATATTTTAATTTTATGTTTTAATAACAGAATATAATATATAAATAAATATATTTTATTATAATAATAAAAATGTATTATAATAAATATGTAACTCACAGCAGTACTCAAGAGAAAATGATATGGTAAAAATTCCTGATGTAGTACATTGTTTAAATTTTTTAAACAATGTACTTCTACACCTTGATTATCATACATATACACCCATTTTTTTTGTGCAACCGAAAAAAGATTTTCATTGTGAAGCCATCTATAAACAATATAAGTAACATTAAAACTTGTGATTTTAATCATATATTAATAAAAAAATAAAATTTCATATGAAAATGTTTGAATAGTTTACTACTAATTTACTTACTTAACATCATACACTTCTTCCATAACATTAATTTCACACATCAAATGTTTTGTAATCCAATCCATAGCAGCAACATGACCTTTCCGTCCACCGATTAATAATTGACGACCATTTAAAGAGTAATCAATACTAAAACAAATTTTGTAAAATATTACACACTGTCAAAAATTGTATTCACTGACTTAAAATTAAATAACTTACTCATACGGACCAAAATCAAGGGTTAAATCAAAATGTTTCTTAGCACTAGTTACATCAACTACATTAGATAGCTGTGTTTGAGTAATTTTTGTTGTTTTTTCTCCATGTTCAGCAATAATATACCTTCAAGTAAAATGATATTAATTATCAAACAAAGATACAGCAATTAAAGTTAAATGAAGGAAATATGAACTGTATGGGAGATTAAGAATAAAAGGAAGAAAGACGTATACAAGCTAGCAAGGGCGGAAAAAAACAATCCAGAGAATTAAAAATGTATGGTGCCACCACAGACAATCTCATCCTATACCCGAAACATATATACAAATATTTGACTGAATTTAAAATCTTGGTTATTTTTAAACTTTTATCTTATACTAAATCTATATTTCTTTTCTTGTATTATCTTATTGTATATCATATAAAAATATAATGTAATTGTAGACATTATGGGCTAATGACCATTGATGTCAAAGCCTTAACGTAAAAAAAATACATTACTATCTCGATTTTTTAAAAATACAAGAAATTAAAAGATGAAAAGTGTTTTCTGAGAGAGGCGATAGATCAAGTTAAATGGAATTTAGATTTTCTCCTTTGTCTTAGATCCCAATTATTCGAGATTGGCCACCCTAGTCTTGCATTTTCACTTAATTCTTCCTCCCACATCTTTACATACGCCCAACCTACTTCATACCACTCTCCATTATAACACACCACCTCTTTTTTTAATAAACATAATCTTATTGCCTCTATCTTTTTCTTCCTTTTTCTTGTCTTTTCAAGTCACTCCACTAATCCATCTTAACATTCTCATCAACTCTTATCTACTACCTACTATTCTTTGATTTATATTTTATTGCAGGCCTACTGTCCTATATAATTTTTACCTAATTGGGATCCTTTGTCATACAAAATACCTAACATTTCTCTCCACTTCATCAGTTTATATAAAAAAAATGTATATATATGGTGGATTTAATAAGAGAAGAAGTATGGAGTGCAGTAATAAAAATGAAAAATAAGAAAGGTGTAAAAACAAATGGAGTAATCTTAGAAATATAGAAATTATTAAGGAATTTAAGTATAGGATAGCTAGAGTTCTATTTATATAGCCATATATTTATGGCTATAGTGTATAAAATGTTACACATTTGTACACATATTATCTATTCTACTCACCGCAGCGGTGACAACCTATTCGCAATAGTTGAGCATATTGACATACAGAGCATTTATATTTATTGATATATTGATATACAATATTATTATTGATATATTTATATAATAATATTATTTTTAATTGTGCACTACTTATCCGAAATCCAACAAGCCGCTACTGGTGGAGGGAATCTCTTTATGATAAAGTATAAGGGATTAGTAAGGGAAAAACAGAATATATGTCTGGGAACACGGAAGGAATAAGGGAAGGCAAATAATAAAACTGAGTGGGGATGAAATAGGTGAGGTTGAAAGGTTCAAGTATTTAAGATCAATTTAATTTTAGTGGCGAGGCTTACGATGATGTATAGATCACAATGTTAGGCAATAATTAGGGAAATATAATAGAGAATGAGTGTAACAGACATTAGCGTAAAAAGATTGGTGTGTGTGGGCTAGCCCTTCAAACATTTATGACATTTGAATAGGTACATAAAAAAATATTTATGATGTATCACAGAATATTACTACACAAACTATTTTTTTTCGATTATAAACACGGTATTGGTATTATAAGGTAATACTTATTTTAAATTTTTAGTATTAAATAATATTGTAATTATTAATTAAAAATAATTTTTTGATAATTATATTTTAAGATGTTTTTAAAATAGTGAGAATTTAAAATGTGAAGTGACTGTTCTAAAAAATTATGTAAATAGCAACACAAATTTTGAATACTTATATCAATGAAAATCTGGATTAAAAAGTTTTTCCTAATTTGTGTAAAATAATTTAAGTAGCCATAACATTTCCGGTCAGCTCAGCTACGTGTGAGAGAGCCTTCTCTGCTATGTGTCGAATAAGTACATATTTAAGTTCAACCATGTCACAGAATAGATTCTGTGACTTCCTATATTAAATATTGAAAATTACATTATAATTAATAATACAGATATTTTAAATGATTTTTCTAAAACAAATAGGCGAATAAAATTATTATAAATTAATTTTAATATGATACAGTTTTGTAGACACTATGTCATCAAGAGATATATATATATTTAAATTGTTAACTTTTATGGTAACAGAAATGAATATATAAAAGTAGTAGGGATGAGTAGTTCATGAGCTAGTCAACTCAGTGAGTCGACTCATTAAGATGAACTGAACGAGTCGAAACAGTGTTTCAAGATTCGGCGACTCAGTGACTCAGTTTAACCAACCTTAGTTCGGAGTTGGGCAAAT
>JAIPRL010000210.1:59992-77949 GCA_025469235.1 Pemphigus obesinymphae
TCGTAACGCATATAAGATTTCCACTGTATCGAAAAGGTGGGAGCTGAGAGTTGAATTGAATCACGATAAAAATAAATAGAGCTGGGAGTTAACTCACTGAGTCGACTCTTTAAACTGAACTGAACTGAATGATTCGACTCCCATAAATGAGTTGAAATTCCCAACACTAAAAAGTAGTACTGTGGCTTCCACAATCAACAAAATGAGAGAATAGATTAAGGTGGCTTGAACATGTTATAAGGAATGAAAAGACAAAGGCAGTATGATTAGTAAAGGAAATATATATCGAATGTAAGAAGAGGAGAGGAAGACTGAAAATGAGGTTAGGGCTGTAATAGTAATATGAGGTAGACAGGTGTAAGAGAATGTGAGTAAGATTGAGTTAAGTGGAAGAGTGCAAGAATAGAGTGGTAATCTTAAATAGTTGGGAGAGAAAGTATAATAAATCAATATAATATATATTACCCAGAAGTTTCAGGCAACAGAACATTTGTTGCTTCCGATATCTTAGCTGCTAATTTATTTTTAGTTTCGGTAATTATTCGACGTTGGTGCACTTTCCCCATCTATGCAGAAAATTTAATAATTAGTTATCATTATTAATTAAATATTACTAAAACAATTAATACAATTGAAATATAAATAATATCACAATATTTTTGTTGACAATTGTTTACATGATCAAAATTTTAATTAAAAGCTACGCTTTTACTTTTTATTTCAGCTTTGCCTTAATAATTGAGGAATTAATTTCTAGATAACTATGAATTTTTAGCCAATTAAACAAATATATTTGTACATAATTAAATAATAAATATATCAATAGGATTAAAAACACCAAATAAAATACAATACAAAAATTGTGATTTACTATTTTCTAATTTTGAAAACAATATTCAAGAACCAAATTATGATTTCTTAACATCACGTGTATTTTATCATGGAACATTATAGAAATAGTGATAACAGTTTATTTACAATTTACGAATTAAGATACCAAAAAAAAAAAAAAAAAAATGAAGGACTCACCAGAAGTTACCATCGAACATAAAAACGAAAAGCCGCTATGAAATTAGTAACGTTAATTCGCTATATATTATATTGAATCAATATTATTGGGTACACTGTAATTTACTATTAAAATTATTAAAATTTGTTTTTATCTTGCACAGATTATAAAATGTAAATAGTATACCTACAAAATATACCATATTAATAATAATATACCATACAAAATTTTTATACATAATATTATTATTATATAAATTTTATATACGTAGGTATTCTTTAAATTCTAGAATTTTTTTTTTTTATGCGATTTAAGAACAAATAAAATACCAAAATACAATCTTCACAAAACGTCATACAATTTAGATTACTTGTAAGTTTTTAGTTATTGGTAGACTTAACGGAAATATATCGCATAATATTTCATTAATAAATATTATTTGTAGGAAGGCAGAAGGAAATTATAGCTCAAAAAATTTTTGTTGTTTTAACAATATGTATTTATTTACAGAAGACTTGTAATATCACAAATGATTTGCAAAATGCCAGTTGCAGAAGAAACTTTATCAATTTCGGATGTTATAGTGCAACTTCAAGACTACAGTCCTACTGTAAAAACAAACCATTAATAAAACATTGTTACTATTTTAACTATTAATTACATTTTTAATATTACAGATACCTGATTCTATTACATCTGCTGTATGTTCAGAAGCTGGTTTTGAGACAAGCGACCCTCGTATGTAAGTTAATAAATTTACACTACATTATTATTAAATAGGTAGGATGAAATCAATTAAACTATTGTAAATAATTTTAACTAGGTATATATTGTATGAACATAAAAATGTCGCTGTATTTAGAGACACGGTCGTCTGTGGTTTTTTTGCATACATGAATGTCTGTGTTATTAGGTAGATAATGCAAATAATTTTACTAGTTTGTGCTCGAATTAGAAAAATAGAAAAAGGGTTATTTGAGTTTTCAAAAAATGAATGTTCTGGTTCTCTCAAATTATGTATATTGTAAAAAAAAATAGTATGGGTGCTCTTAAAACGTTTTAAAATAGTAGAGTATCCCCTATTCGCCCCCCCCCCCAATTTGAGCACTGAGTTTTACCCATCTAAAACTTATTTTGCAGACAATTTAAAGCTGATTCTGTTTAATCCGGACATGGTCCTGAGTTACCGAGACTACTGCGAAATCTAGTACACCATTGTAGTAATCCCAGACACCTGTTATTACTTATATTATTTTACTTACATGGACAACGATACGTAATACTCTCGTCGGGTGTTTTTCTTTAAATTCTTATTTTAAATATTTGAATATTTTTATGTGTTAAAAACACCTGGTGAAAGCATTAACACTGTACAATAACAAGACGATCCGGCGCGAGTTCATTTCACCCTAAATATACGAAGACGGATTCTCACGCAGATGACCCTCGCCTTGTTGTTGTTCATTTACAGAAAACACATTTTTGCTATATACTTTTAACTAACAAACCGCATTCCAATGCTAAAGAAATTGTTTTCGTCAATAAGTCGAAAACAACCTCACTCTCGTATATAGACAGACCAATAAGAGCCATTCCTATCTCGACTCTTACGAACCTACGGAAAGTGGACAACTGACTTCGTCAATCAAAGGTAGTAGTAGGTAGCAACGTCGTGTGCGACACAAGGGGACACCAACTTCGTGTTTCGAACACCGGGTCGCTACACTATTCAGAATTCAAATCAGATATCAGAAGTACCTTTAATTTTATCAGGATTTTTGGTTTTTACAAACGCAAAATGAAAATAATAATTTTAATGTCGTTTATCACCTAATGACTTGTGCATGCGCGTACATGAGCATACCTATTCAAGTGAGATCATTATTAGTTCCTAGAATAATTGCTCGGTTGTTACCGAATCCGATAACAAAATTAGTTAAATTATTATTTTACCAAACGATTTATGATTATAATGAAATTATGCATAACAAAATATAGTAAATAATATAAATAGTACTACTAAAGTAGATTTATCTAATACTAATACTACTTTAAAAATAATTTACTTATAATAAAATATACCTATTACGCATGTTACTACTAGTGTCAGACTGGCATCAAAAGGCCTAGTTCACGATTTGGCCAAAGGGCTCATAGGTCATAGCCAAGAAAAATACCAATCGTTCCACTTAAGAGGACATTACACATAAGATTTTTAGCCATCCAATATTATATGGGACATTTTTAAGAAAATTTAGAAAAAAATATCTAATGATTTATAAATATTTAGGTACATTTTAAACGTAATTTAAAAATAATTCCGTGTCAGTAGGTATTATTATTTATTGTTATATAATTAAGATATTTGTTACAATATTATATTACAATAATGTTTTACATAAAAAAAAAAATGTTTTCTAATAATTATTTTCTAGTAATCATTTATTACTAGAGGTGGGTCGAACTCAAAATATAGGTGTCGAACCGAGCTATGAGGTTTAAAATTGAACCCGAACCCGAATCGAACATTTATATGTTGAACTTAAATCGAACCTAACCAAAATTTTATGTCGAACTTTAACCGAACCTTAGTTTATTGTATAACTTTAACTCGAACACGAACCTGAACCCAAACCGAACTATTATTTTAGTGTCGAACCCGAATACGAAATTTAAGTAAATAAATAATTAATTCTCTTATTCTGTGTTTCAACACTTGTCAAAATCTAGTTTCATATAAAAAGGTTGCCAAATTGTATTTGAACAATACGATTACTTGTATTTTGTTATATAGGTTGACTAGCATTGATTAAATACTCATTAAATTTATATAGTAATTAGTAATATAAATCAATGATATACCTTGTTAGTACTGCTGTTACTGTCTATTGTGGATGACTACTGTTTATGTTTGGTGGCTTTTTATTATTTTTAAATAAAGTATGGAAGTGTTGGATAACACTGAAGCCACATGCGTAATTTACACATTATACGAAGAGAATAAACTTGATAAGATGAGCAAAAAGAAAATGAGCTGTTTCAGTGCAAAAATACATCTATATTAAATAATAATCAAGAATTTGTTTAAATTCCATCAAGGGTGACTTTTAATGTTATTAAAACCGAGTCACAGGACATTTAATTTTACAATTTATCAATGATTTATAATTTTAGTTGAAAATATTTTATCAAAAATTATCACTTATGTGAAAATTTAGGTACAGTTTTGATCTTTAATTTGGTAATGATTTACTTTTACGCTAAAACTGCTCAGTATGTAAGAAAAAACTTATCCATTAAACAATTTAATAAAAATATATACTCTGATTATAATGTGTAATATACATTTGTAACAATGGTTATTTAAAAAGGTGGCTAAAATATTAATCATAACTTGAAAATTTCAATATAGATATATTAAACAAAATTATAATTTGGTGAAATGTAAAAAAATGTCTTTATTTTAGTATAATATATGAGTACCCAACAACTTCGTGAATATTTTCAATCCCAATTTGAATAAAGAGGACACATTTCTAAGATAAAATAATTTCCTTATTTAATAGAAAAAATGTTGTATAGGTACAACAATAGGTATAATCAATTATTGATTACGGACAAACGGTGTTCTCGAAAGCCCGGGAACGAAAAAAAAACAGAAATATTAAAACGACCAGTGAGCAAATAGTTTCAAAACAGTAGCGGTTTATAAAGGAGTATTGATGGAGGCGATTTTCCTCCACCCTTGGTCTGTAGTTAATGCACTTTTTAATATAAAAGTTTCTTGGATAAACTATAAGGTAAGAGATAATATATTTTTTGTGTTCTGCTAATAATTTATCCCCCTACCCTTGAAATTTTCACTACGGTTTCAAAACAGTTATTTTAAAATATGTTTTTGTCCAGATACCTACGGATTACCGAGTTAAAAAAACAAATTTATTTATAAATGAAATATATAAAAATCCAAATCCGTAGACGTTTGAGGATTCGAACTCATAATTATGTACTTTTCGGACATAATAACACAGAATAAGAGAATATAAGAGAATTCTCTTATTCTGCGGTAATGCGACCACTTTCGACAGAAAACGGAGAATAATTTCTAGCATTTTATTTTGGGGAGGGCCAAAATTGAGTTTATGACCTTTTTTTGTTTTTTTACTTAATATATATATTGTACAGAAAACATTTTTTTTTTCCCACTGGTTTCTCGGGCACCCGTGTGAAAAGGGGAATTTTAGCATTTTATATTTAATATAATATACCTCCATATTATATATAAGAAATATAGTTAAATAGGGATTAATAAATTAATAATAAGTTAGGCAATTACTTATTATATGGCACAATGATGGCACTATGTAATTTTTAATTTACCTTTTATTAATTTACTATTCATTTTATTTACATAAAATTTGTATTTTAAATTATTTTTATATAGTATATAATAATAAAATAATATCGAGATAGGTACCTTACTTTTTTTAAATGTTTTGGAAATTCGTACATGTCTCTGCCCCCCCTCACATTATAAATTTCATGTTTTTTATACACAAATATTTGCATGTAATTAGTATGTAATTGCACGAATATTTTCACAATTTGCATGAAGTTAGTTTGGGAGGTATAATAATTTTTTAGTGGAGGGACTGGAGACATGTACATATGTAAATACTAAAACTAAATAGTAAATACTTTATACCTATAAACTTAAGAACACTAAACCCGGTAATCGGTATACATGATTGACAATATAATATAAAATATCATGTAATCTATAGTGTGTCTATACTATACTATACCGCAAACTTCAAGCACGTTTTCCACAGTAATAAATTAATTATTGATATGGGTTTCAAATTGTCTATTTTCGAGATGACCTATAGGCTAAAGGCTATATGATACAATGTAAATTTTGAATGAACAATAATATTATTATTGTTATATTATAACAATAATAATAAGGGAAGTATAAAATTACAAAACATTATATATTGTATTTATATATATGTATTAATAATCCATATTGTAATCGTTTAAATGGAAGCATTTCTATATGGGTTAGGTATTAAATCCATACACCGGTCAATGGCCACTATAAAATCCGATGTGTATAAAAATTGACAATATTTCATTATACTATTTATGGGTACTTTATAGCGAACACTGGATAAAAAAACGGTAAATTAATAAGGTTTTATGTTGATTTTGTCGCAGATCTGAAAATGTTTTTTTTAAAAACATTATATAAATAGATAGATAGTTGCATAACAAAAAGATAGGTATTTTATTATTATGTTGAAATGAATAAAGTTATATGTTTCTAAAATAATTGTATTTTATATTTATATAGAATTTTAAACATATTTTATTGTGATTCAATAGTAAATGTAATTAATATTTTTGTTTTTTTTTTTATAAATAATAATAAAATAATAAAATTGTAAATGGCTGAATATCAGATTAAATAAGCATTTATTTTTACACTGAGTTTTCACCAAGTTATTTTAGTTTGGACTACAATAATATAACATTTTGATAATAATTTAAAGGGAAAAATGTTTTGTTTCCTATGATTCAATAAGACATTTCTAACATGTTATAAAAATGATGAATTCATACGTAAATTATAATTTTCAAATAATTTAATAATGAATGATGAAATAAATTAGATATTTCATACATTTAAAATTAATCATTAGTTTAGACGGAAAATATGTGACTTTTTATATGAGAAAAAAAAACACATTTCCCGGACCATATTTTAAATCACTGCGCGGAAGCGTATTTATCTTTTTCGTTATTTAGATTATTCATCCTGCATTTTAAGATTCGTTTGTATTCCACACATCTGTTTTTCACGTTTTCCAAAACCACAAAAAAGAAGATATCTGACACACATCACATTTAGTATAGCTAAAGGTTATAGTAACCCCAAAGATTAAGAGATTTATTGCACGGTTTTAGTATTACTATGCTGTAGTTTTAGTTTTAGTGACAACTAATATATTTGGACATTGTAAAAAACAATTTGTTTCGAGTTTAAACTAAGAGTTTTATATGAACGTTTTAACGTACGATAAAATATTATCGTACGGTATAACTTTTAATATAATAATTTAACCTTTTGAGTGCTATGAACGCATATATGCGTTCTTCAAAAGCAGTACTGCTGTGCTATGAACGAATATATGCGTTTTCACTTTTAAAAATCAATAGCAGTCGTTTTCAATATTTTGAAGATTTCAGTAGATTAAAAATTCAAATATACATCTAAAACCGTTATAAAAAAATCAGATGAATAACGAAGAATTTATAAGTTAATAAAATGTACTGTTCTTTCAGTGATAAACAAAATATTTTGTTTATCATAAAATATGTTATATTTTTTTAAAAAAAATTAAAAATTAAACTTTGTATTACAAAAATTTAATTCTTATTATTATAACTAATTAATAAATTAATAATTTAAGATTGATACTAATTATCGAAATTGGAATGAAATTTAAGTACCATTACAATCTACATTTTAAATGAACAATAACTTCTGAAATTTTAATCCAAATTTTTTTAATAAAGTTATATTACTTATATTTTTTAGTATATAAATATAATACAATATTTAAATTATTTAAATATAAAAATGTTGTCTAGCAAGGAAAGATACTATAGAAAATATAGATCCATCACTGAAAGAGTTAAAAACTCGAATTCTTCGTTTGAAAAGTATTAAGAGACATGAGTATCCTTATATATATATATATATATAAAAGAAGAGGCCTTGTTTACGTACCATGTTTCAGAAGACACCATGGAATTTTTTTTTTTTGACATTGTTGTTCCAAATAATTTCCTGAGTGTACCCACGTTGCTCATTTTTTTCATTTTTTGCCTGTGGTGAGCAGGGAAGGGGTGTGTTGTATTTATATTTTATGGTTTTTTTGACGAGGCATTTAAATAATTTCACGATTTTTTTGCTAAAAGTCTTGTTTGAAATATACCTGTAATGTTTTTTGTATTTTTTACTTTGCAATCAATACAGTAAACAAAGTAAAGAATCGATACGTTTTCTTACAGTGTTCTTAAATTCTCAAATACCATCTGGTATGCCTCCTCATAAAATGTCATTATATGTTGGAGTTCAAATTATATTATTAAGAAAATTAAATTATCACTTATATTACAAAAAAATGTAATGGAAGTTAAAATTTTGACAGGATTTGCTAAGGAAGAAAAAATATTTTTACCGAAAATACCATTATACCCCAACGATTTTAAAGTTAAATTCTTAAAAGTTCAGTTTCCAATAAAAGTTTGTTTTGCAACGGAAATAAATAAAGTGCAAGGTCAGACATTAACCCATTGTGGAATATATTTGAATAATAACTGCTGTTTCTCACATAGACTATGAATGTGGTCTAACAAGAAGTTTTGACTTAAGTAACTAGTAAGGTATTATAGAATTAATTTACAAGCATGTAATAATGTATTTATAGAATCATTTTTAAATATCATAAATTAAGATAAATTAATTATATTACTCATAATACTTATATTAAAAATAATTACATTTTCGTTCAAAACTAATTTAGGCCGGCTAATTCAGCTAGTAGGAATATTAAAACTTACACGTGAAAAATACGATGTTTAAAAGTAAAATGTGATGAGTACATACTGCATAGAAATAATCATTTCTGGTACTGATCTGATTGTCAAATACTTCCAGGTACACACTTTCCAGTATCATTAATATTTAGAATGCATTTATTTGAATAAATTGTCGTAACTCAAAAAGAAAGAGTTTTAGGAATAAAATATAATGGTGGGGTAAGTAAGGAGATATAGGTATAAAGTTATATACCTACCTGGGTAGTTATATGAAAAGAAATTGATGCGTTATATAGGAATATAACTGTTGAATTTAATTTTTAAATAGGTATTCAATTGTAGGGTATTATTGAGTTAACCTCGTATCTCTTAATGAATTACGACCTTCCTTCTATTACGGATAGAAGTCCCACACAGCATTTGTTAATCAAAACGATTGTATAAATATTTAAATTTAAATATTTAAAATCAAATGTTAATAAAACATTAAATATACATTTTATTTTTTTAAATTATAACTGAAATATTTAATAATAATTTATTAATATTTTAATGTATATATTTTAATTTCAACAAATATTTAAGATTTAATGAATTATAAAAATTGTACATTTATTAAACATTGTATAATTAAATATGTATTAATGTTAAAAAATCAACTTTGACTTAATATTTATACTAATTATACTTAAAGTTTAATTTTTGTTTAATATTAATTGAAAAAGAAATATTTTATGTTCAACTACTATTCGTGGTCTAATTAACGTTACAAAATAATTTCAATAAAATATTAAAATATAATATTGATTTGATATATGAATTAAATTTGTGATAGAAATTTAAACACAATATTAATTAAATGTACATTTTTATTTGAAAATAAATATAACAATATTATCGTTACATACTAGCCATACAACTGGTATCTACTCATAAATATTGATATGTTTAGCAAACACTATACCTATACTCTATAGGTAGGTATATACTATATATAGGTACATATATATACCTATATATATAATAATCCTTTGATCTCTGCACAAACATCGGTATATTTTAAGTTCTTCAATTAAATATAATAGTTATATGCATATTATATTATATATGTAACTATTGGTCATCATCCGTCTATTTGAAAGCCAAAATGATATGATGATAAATAACGGAATACGATTCTGCATAATATAATTCTACGCATAATAAAAATAAATAAGCTGTACAGCTGAGCAGCGGATAAATGTTTTTGTCATGTCGTGAGACGCAATGGATGGCCGTTGATATACTAGGTATTTACTCCTAATATCGGATTATACGTCATTGTTACCTATACGCCTATAATATATATTATGTAAGGTGATGTAAGCACATTTGTGGATATAACTATTATATATAAGATATTACATATCCACTGGTATACTTTGATTAAGTATGTTATATAAAATCCTGGGGAATTATTATAATATTAGTAATTTGGTATCACGGTCGTTAGTTTTACTTAATCCGTGGCCTTATTAATTTAAATACAATTATTTAATAAATATTAAATTTATTAATTATTATTAAATAAAATTTAAATAGAAATATTACATTCAAATACTTGATTATCTATTTTTAAATATGGGATTCGTCTAGTTGTTGGCTGAACTTAGCCCAATCAGCTTTACGAAAGTTCCATCTGGGCTTTGGTATAGAAGGTATGATTGGAATCTGTAATCCTATATTTAAAATAACCGGTCTATGTTGACTGTGGGGGAAAGCATTGAGGATATATCTTTTAGAACTCAAAGGGATGCCTTCTGGGTCTTTTGTTACGAAGCATAAGTCAGGGTTATATCCTTTATTCCATCTACCAGAGTAGAACGTGCCTTTATCTTTTGCATCATACAGTAAGTAGTATTTGTTTAAGGAGGCCCATTAGTAGATATATTTACCGTTCTGGTCATTGTTCGTGTATCCCCACATTTGGTGGTGACTGTTAAAGTCCCCCATGAAGACTGCAGGATTGTGAAGTAAGGATGGGAAATTGGTGGGCCAGCTTGTGGTAGGTGGTTTATATATATTTTGTAAAGTAATTCCTCCAACCTCAATTGTTATTAGCGAAACATTATTTGCCTCCACCACGTTAATTAATTTCCAGTTTTTGATGTTGTTCTTTACGTATGTTGCAGTCCCGTACCTGCGATCGTATGTTGCTGCTGCGAGTTTGAATCCTGTTATAAGTCCGCGTGTTAGTAATTGACTTTCGTTCGCTGTATGAGTTTCTTGTAACAATACAATATCAATCTTATGTATGTGGTTCAATCTTGATAGGTAATCCGATTTATCTTTACTGATCTCTTCAATATTAAGTTGAAGGATGTGGAGCTAAGGGCCCATATCCCGAGTTCGAGAGTCCTGAAAAGGACTGTTTTCTGAGGGTTCCTCGTTGGGTTGAGGTTGAGAGAAGTCCATGCCGGGAGATGATTTAAGAATCACAGTTCGGCAGCCAGGTGGGTGTTAGAGCTTTAGCCGTCTAAGCAGAGCTTAGCCGTTGCCCGGGGTGTACTACGTGGAAGCGCTCTAACAGGGACACACCCCAATTATTATTATTATTATAGCTTCATAATAGATAACTATTATAAAATTATAGTTGTAGGTATATATTACGATTATTTATATTATTGGTATACTAACTGCTCCGGTGTATTCATTATAATCCGTTTGTATATGTAGTGTTGCATCCTAATTATTTACGGATTTATATTATATTCGTCGCTTTTGGCGCTCAATTAGTTTGTTTCTATTTAAATTATGGCGGCTTATCTGATAAAATGAGTTCTTTAAATAATGCTCCACTAGATACTGAATCTAAGGAACCTACTCTTACAAATTCCTCTAAAAAAATAATTATTTAAATAATGTTTGGTACACCTTGAAATCTATTCAATCTTAACATGTGGCGAACTTGAAACGTATTGACAAAAAATTGGAACTATTGGATTGGAATTTTAAAACATCGTTCAACAACTTGACTAAGGAACTAACTGCTGTAAAAAGTGAATAATCTGCATTATTAGCTAATGTTGATGCTCTAAAACCTCGTCTAGAGGTCCTTGAGAAACGTCCTCTAACTCCTGTACTCACAAACCTTGAAGTGTATAATGAAGCTCAGGATAGGCTTTCTAGATTTAACAGATTATTATTAGTGTTTAATATTGTCGAATCTTCTACTGCCAATGATGAACCCCTGGATACAATAAATGCTATTTTAAAAGATTTGTTATTAAATCCAGTAGTTAACAACTATAAATGAATTGGGAAATCTGGAGCCAAACCACGTCCCATTTTGGTTGAATTTATGTCTTCTACTGATGTCAAAGATATTAAGTACAAATCTAAGCTAAGGAATTTTGATCGCTGGCATTCCGTCCGAATTGAAGAGGATCTCACTAAAGTACAACAGGACCATTTATACTCACTAAGATCAGAATTAAAGAAAAAGAGGGAATCAGGTGACTATAATTGGTTCATTCGTTTTGGCAATGGTTCTCTTTCCTTGATTAAAAAAAACTAATTACTTCCCGCAAGAAAAATAATAAAATATGTAATTTATCATGTTCTAATGTATTTTTTCGACCCACTGTAAATAATATTTCAAGTTTAATTTATTATCAAAATGTTGGTGGTCTTTGGACTAAATTAGATTTAGTTAAAAAAAATTTCCATTGTCTAACTTACGATATTTTTGTACTTACTGAAACTAGGCTGCAAGCGGACATTTTGGATTCTGAGCTAGGAATGTCTGGGTATAATATTTTTAGATTAGACCGTAACTCGTGTACTGGTAAAATATCCAGAGATGGAGGTGTCTTAATCAGTGTTAATAGTGATTTGAAATCTAGACGCATTAATGTTCCTAACAACAATATTGAACAATTATTTGTAATAGTTGATCTTAATAGGTCTAATTTCTTAATTATTTGTGCTTGTTATATAGCTCCTAGTAGTTCTTTAGAGATTTATACTAATTTTATTGATTCTGTTCAATACGTTTTGTCTAAACATAGTGTCAGTACTACGAAATACATGCTATTAGGCAATTACAATTTACCCGGTATATTTTTCTCATTTGGGAATAATGGGTTAGTGTATAATGGAAACTTAACTCCACGATCTGAAATTATTTATGATCTAATAGTATTTAATGATTTTCAGCAATTTAATACTTTCAGAAATGATTCTGGATCTCAATTAGACTTAATATTTTTTAACATTTTAAATATATCGTTTTCTATTGCAGATACCATCTTGTATTGAGTGTGTCTTATAATTATTCTAATCATCTAATAGAAAATTAAACCATAGATACGGCTTCTAGTTACAATTTTAAAAGAGCTAATTATGATTTAATTTCTAGTTTATTAAATAAAGTGGATTGGAGTGGTTTTATACTAATACTGATATAAACGAGACAACTGACTTCTTCTATAAGATTCTGTTTGATATCATTGAGCCTTGTATACCTAAAATTTCTATTCGCAGACACCTTACACCACCTTGGTTCTCCCTTAAACTCCGTGAGTTACTAAAGAAGAAAAAATTAGAGCATAAAAAGTATAAATACTCAGGTAATAGATAAGATCATGAACATTTTTGTTTATTCATGCACGTTGTAAAAAAATGTCTGGAATATATTATTCTACATATTTAACTAATATTCAAAATTAGTTTGTACATAATCCTCGTTCATTTTTGGTAGTACATTAAGAAAACTAAAAATAACAATGATTTACCGAATAGTATGTCATATAATGACACAAGTTCTAAGGAGCCGTTAACTATTTCTAATATGTTCTCTGACTACTTCGTCTCTGTTTATGTAAAACCTCTTCTACCGATTCGGTCTTCATTCCATCATGTTGAGGATTTGTTAAGCTGTTCAAATTTCGTTGTTACAGTTGAAAAAGTCTTTGAGGCTTCAAGTTATTTAGTCTTCGATACCCTTTCAGGTCCTGTATGTCGCCTTCTATTTGACTTAACTGCTGCCGTTATGCTTTAACTAAACCCATACATTGCCTCTTTTCTGTCTCGCTTTCAACTGGAGAATTCCCTTTGAAGTGGAAATCTAGCTTTGTTACCCCAATATGGAAGTCCGGTGATCGTTCTTTGATTAATAATTACAGACCAATATTGAAATTAAGTATTCTACCAAAGTTATTTGAAAAACTAATGGTTCCATTGATGTCTAGCACTTTTAATAGTAATTTAATAAATGAACAACATGGTTTTCGTACTGAAAAATCAATTAATACAAATCTCTTAGTTTTTTTTTCTTTTTTAATGCAAGAAGTGTCCAGTGGTAAACAAGTCGATGTAGTATATACTGGTTTGAAAAAGGCATTTGACATTGTTTACCATGATATTCTGATTGGTAAGCTCAAGAAAATTGGTGTTACTGATCCATTTCTATCATGGCTTCATTCCTATCTGACAGACCGTACTCAAATGATAAAAATCGGTAGTTAAATTTCTAACCCAGTCTTTGTATCATCTGGAGTACCTCAAGGAGGACATTTGTCACTATTACTTTTCTTAATTTTTATCATATTGTAATATTTTCAGATACTGCAGTTTTTCACTATTTGCAGATGATTTAAAGATTTACTTGCCAGTGGCATCAATTAACGATGCTAACATTATTCAATCCGATTTGAACCGTCTGGTTCACTGGTGTTTAAATAATGGTCTTTCTATTAATATTTCAAAATGTGTTAATATTTCTTTTAGTGGTCACCGATCGTTAATAAATTTATTCTAAATATATTAGTATCAATGAAGAGATTATTCAAGTGGACCAGGTTCGCGACTTGGGAGTAATATTTTCCAAAGACCTTAGTTTCAACTCACATATTAATTCTATTTATACTAATGCTTTAAGAGGACATGGGTTTTTAAAAATAATATTTAGTGAATTCAAAAATATAAAATGTTTTGTTGCACTTTACTGCGCATTGGTTAGGTCTATTTTAGAATTTAGATCTGTGGTTTGGAACCATCTCAGTCTGGGCTAATCAATAAACTTGAGAAATTACAAAGACATTTTATTCACATGTTTGGCTATAGAATGGGCTTTATGGATTTGCTTATCTCTGATATTGCCAACTTAATTGCTCTAGTATCACTAGCCACCCGTCGGAAATACTCAGACGTTACATTTGTTTACAAACTATTATACGGGGTAATAGATTGTCCCGAGTTGTTATCGGAAATCAGATTTATAGTTCATGCATTTGATTCCAGAATTAAATCTTAGTTTCATGTTCCGTTTAGTCCCAGGAATCACGTAGCTAATAATCCGATGTGTCTCTTGCCTAGATCATGTAACGAATTAAAAAATGTTGATTTTAATTTTGACTCAATTACCTTATTGAGATCGTATATATTATATTAATTATACTTATGCTTAAAATTGTATTTATGTGTACTAGTATATTGTATTAGTGTTAAGTAATTGTAAAATTTTCTGTACTTTTACCCCTTGCGGGTGTTAATTATAAATAAATAAATATAATGTTTATTGTCAATGAATAGAAGGTATAATATGTTTTACTTCTGTCCACTACCAATTGGTGTACACCGAAGATTTACCACATATATAATATTCTATTCTTCGGCAGATAATGAACTACATTTTTTATCAAATAATAAATATGATATGAAAAAAAAATGGAATTATACTATTTATACACAACACGAAAGTCTACTACCTGATCTCGGGCTCACAAATGTAGATAACCAAGTTGTCTTGGGTTGATAGTTAGAAAGATTGATATATATAAAAGGTTTGAATTTGATAGATAGATAAATTTATATTCTGGGAATGATATTAGGATACGTTATATTAAGATTGAAGGAGAAAACAATAATAATAAAGACTGGAAAAAACTGTTTCACTGAAACGTTCATTAAGCCTTTATAAAGGCATAAAAACCCCAAGAATCTTATCCCCACCATATTGATTTTAAGACTGATCATTGGTCGAATCTGGCCATTGGTCCAAAATAGTTGTGTCGTAAATTTTTGTTCATTTTAGCTGTCCCTTAGCGTTTATTGATTTATGCATATGTTATTGGTCTTATAGTCAACCCTGGCCATGCCTGCTTTGTTTTTAGTTATAGCTTTATAGGGATAGATACGTATATACCATACACATATATACATATACACATTTACAAGTATATACATATATTTATATATATTTAATTTGGATATTATAGTTATTACTCTAGCCAAGCCTTTTCTTTCTATTTGTATATTTTATTAACACGCATATTAACAGTACATTATAATATTTATATACACACATGTTATCAATATATTACAGTGCAACGTGTACTTAAAAGTAAAGGGAGAAGGAGGTTTCTACTAATAAAAAATAGTAACTCTGGTATGTGGTAATTATGATTTTTTGAATTGCTGGTACAAATAATTCAATAACAATAATTTAATAATTGACAATAATATAAAAATTCACAGCACCACAGAAGTATATTAACAAAATAAAATGGTAAAAAAAATATATATATACAAAAACTAGACCTGCTTACAATAAGACGTCGGCAACAGACGTTGCTGCCTACTACTACCTCTGATTAACAAAGTCAGTAGTCCACTTTCCGTCGGTTCGTCGTAGTTGACGTTTGAGTTTTAGAAATAAATAAACACTTATAGATGTGGTGAATTATAGGTGTTTATTATTGTTAAGCGTTAAATAATTAACAAAAGTTAATTGTAAAATTTAGTAAATTTGAAGACAGAGTGTAAGCTTTACCTGAGATTAAAATAGTACACACGTCGTTGGTCTGTTGCAAGCGAGCCCGAATGTCCGTATGCGTGAAATACAAAATATAATCTAAATCTAACTAAAACTAAGAAAACTCTCGTATATAAGTACGAGTATTTTTGTAGATCCAAGGAGGAGAGACGGGATAGGAATTGGAGGCTTCTATTGGTCCGTCTGTATACGTAGGGTAAGGTTGTATTCAATTTATTGAAGAAAACAATTTCTTTAGCATTGAAATGTTATTTGTTAGTTAAAAGTATATGGTAAAAATGCGTTTTTTTTTTTTGAACAACAACAAGGCGAGAGTCATCGGTGTGAGAACCCGTCTTCGTATATTTAGGGTGAAATTAACTCGCTAGGGACCGTCTTGTTATTGTACAGTACTGTATACTTTCATCAGGTGTTTTTAAATATATATATATGTAAACAGAAATACAAATATTCAAATAATTAAAATAGGAATTTAAGAAAAACACAAAAAGAATATTGCGTATAGTTATCCATGTAAGTAAAATAATATAACTAATATCAGGTCTGGGATTACTACATCGGGCGGTGCAATTATATTGATGAAATTAATTATCTATTATATATTAATTATCACTCGCGATTTACTATTTCAGGCCGCAACAACATTTATAATAAAAATAATTAAATTGTGTTTTTTTCTTGTTCTGAATATTACGAAATTTATTTTTTATGAATAATTAATAATGCTAACTAACTAATATTTATGTATGTACCTACTTATAATATACGTGAAAATATAACACCCAAGCCAAAATAAACTTGAGAGCAACAACATATGCATCTAATAATTAATTTAACTACATTATTTTAAATTTTTGGTTGAGTTTTATTTATTTAAAAAAGTTTATTTTAAAAAAGCTGATGTCTTGGAATTTTACATCATATTATATGATTTTGAAATAGAGAGAGAGAGAGAGAAAGAGAGAGAAAGGAGAAAAAAATACTGTTATATAGAAAATTTCGACTAATAAAATTGTAATCCACCTGCCGGTTAACTATAGTTTAGCTAGCGTTCTTTTAATATAAATATATACATATGCATATATATGTATATATAAATATATAAGAAAACCATTGTATTCGTTGAAGGAAAAAAAATGTGTTTCTTAACCTACCTTAATCTAAATTATTTATATTATGTTTAATATTTAAAAATAAAATACAAAATTAACTTATTTATATAAGTAGTAGGGTTTTGTATGTTCTGGAACCTAGACTAGCCAAAAAAAAAAGTTCGAGTCGGTATTTCTACATATTTTGACCCGATATTTGGCTTCTTTTTCATTTTTCCCCATGTGCATATTTTTTTACAGGGAAAATTGTCGAATCCGAACCGTCTCGTATAGTCCAATTCTCCTGTAATTTTGTATACAGGGAAAATCGTCAAAACCAGACCGTCTCGTATAGTCCAATTCCCCTGTAATTTTGTATACAGGGAAAATCATCAAAACCAGACGGTCTTGTATAGTCCAATTCCCCTGT